>NQII01001562.1:0-28057 GCA_002778355.1 Clitarchus hookeri
TCTCAGACAAGAGATGCTGCATGGTCCTCACCACAGCAGCACTGCCTACTGTACGCCAAGACATCTTTCCCAAGAAGTTTCTCAGACAAGAGATGCTGCATGGTCCTCACCACAGCAGATCCAGAGTCCATCACGAGGATCCTGTCGCTGTCCATCATGGTCGCCAGTCTGTGGGCGATCGTCAGCACGGTGCAGTCCCGGAACTTGCGCCGCACCGTCGCCTGGATCAACGCATCCGTCCTGCAAACAAAGTAGTCCTCCCTTAGCACGTTACATTGGTAGTGATTGACCTCTTGTCGACATGGAACGAGTGGTCCGAACAAGCAGGACTAAGGAAAGTATCGGCAATGGCCCGTATTTAGAAATCACCTCAACATTTACCTACAGTAATTTTGGAAAGCCACACATACCAGGAGGCCATGAACATGAGTCTAGTATCTACCACTGCGTCATCTTGTTTGTCTGTAACTCATTAGCTCAAGCTCTCTCACCTGAGAGAGAGTGTAGATATGGGAATACCTGCATGGTGGAGAGGATTAGCAGTTATGTTTTTACAACCATGATAGGTTTCTCTTCCCCGCTCATTAGGCAGCCGTCTGCTATACAAAACAATTAACACTGGCATAGATCTACGCATAAATGCTATTTGCACTTAACTGAATACTTTTAAAATCTCTAGCTTAGGATCTGCTATTCTGTGAGTTTTACATCCTTCCTCCATGTAAGATTAACATTGCTGTGAACCTGTGATTTAATTTATACATCAATGAAGTTAAACTGCAAAATTTTTAATGTAAGTATTTTGCTAATACAGTTAACTCTCTTTTCTAAAACCCTGGAAATAGTCACCCTCTCGAAATAACAACTTTTTTTTTGAGGAGCCATAAGACAAATTTAATTGAAAAAGTTTTTTCAATAACAACTCCTTCGAAATAACTATCCTTTTCCTGGGAACCATGAAAGGTCTTAGAATCGAAAGTTTACTGTATGTTGATTCTTACGCTTATGAGAACCAAACTAATGAAATAAACTATGCACATACATTCAGTTTACAAATTTAAACATCACTTTTAAAAAAAAAATATTGACAAACTGAATTATTGTATTTTCCCTAAATAGTTGCCAATTTTACTGGGAGGAAGACAGCCAGTGTGCATGTTAAAATACACGCAGTCGTGGGAAAGGACATTTTTCAAAAAGTGGTATCAAAATTGTTAATTAACTGCGTGCAAGCGACTATGATTGCCTCCATGCAGCGACCAAGCAACAGTAATATTGTTAGGTTGAATATTTAGCTTGTGTGTATTTATACCAAGTCTTAGTCTAATGCATATCACACAAACAGAAACTGATTTCAGTTGACACCAAAATAAAGATGACACCTATGTGATGACAAGATATGGCTATATATTTCATATTTCACTACAGACATAAAAACGGGTACAGTATTTACATTGCCATACAAAGGAATACCATATTGACGCACCACGAGCAATGTCATTCTCTCGTGTAGCCTTGCCCTCCTCCTAAGAAGAGCAGTTACGCCATATATGCCACAATATGCCTTGAAGCCCAGAGTTGGCTTACCCAGCTGTTGCTGCCTGCTGCGCTGCAACCTGCTTTGCATCACGTCACCGCCCTCTAACTCTACAGCTTTCAGACACTAGAAGGCAACTCGCAGCCAGCTTTGGCCGCCTTCGGCCGTCTCCGCCGCCCCTCTCTCTACGTTTCTTCTCTCTGCGTTTTTTCTCTCACCACAACCCACAACCCCCATGCTGGCCATATGCACTGCGTATACATAGGACACGCAGTCCTCAGTTCGAGGCTGTCTCGCGCCAGTTCAGTAGCACGCATATACTCTGCCCGAGAATCCACAGACGCGTCATCTAGCTTCGTAGAACGTCACTCTGTTCAAGAGTCAACTGACTTCAACTTGTCACTGCCATTTGCAGCAATGTTGAGAGTTCTGCTCTGCACGATGATGCCTGACGCGCTTCCAGCTACCTCATAGCTCATCCGCAGTTGACTCGAGTACGAGTACCGCTGACTTGGGGTCAGCTGCCGCGTCTTCCGAGATTAGGTCACATACCGGTTGACAACCTAGGATCGGCCCTTCAGGCCCTAGTCAGGGTACAGGATGGTTAAGTGTGTTTGATTGAGCAGTCAATAAAACAGGCATAAATCTGACTTGGTTGAGTTGTCTCTTCCAGCACTCTATACCTTCCAGACCCTGCTCTTGCTATTTCCTGTTTCGCCACTATTCCTAGTAAGACTCTTACCTGGGATAGCCACGAGGCGAAACCCATCCTCTACCTCTCCGTTTGGGAACTGTCTCGAAGTGCACCTTAGGAAGCTTGTCTTCCTGGGCAACACCAGAGCAGTTGTCAATTGGACTATCGCCCCTCCGGTAAGTGCCTGGGTCCGCCAGCGACGCCTCCCTCGCCAGGTCACCTGCTTGGAAATGATAGGCCAACCCCTCAGAAGCCCCATTCTATGTGACACCTGGGTCCGCCAGCAACATCTCTCTCACCAGGGAGCCGAGGGAGCTGTCGCCCATAAACCTGCTACTGTAACCCTCAGTTTGGTACTTGGGTCTGCCAGCGACGTTCCGCTCGCCAAGCCACTAGACTGAAGGCCAGTCTATTGGTACAACTTAATACAAAACCTGTAACCCAGGTTGTTGTGAAAATATTACAAATTCAAGATGGTGGGGACAAATTGTCCCTACATCAGCCTTCACTATACTACATAGTGACTCACTGTGGATCAACATTGGCAGTGGCTTCGTCCATGATGAGGATCTTGTTCCTGCGGAGGATGGCGCGGGAGAGGCACACTAGCTGCCTCTGGCCGACGCTGAAGTTGGAGCCTCCCTCCGCCATCTTGTGGTTCAGCCCTGCCGGCAGCTCCTCCACTGCATCCTTCAACTCCACCTGAAACACAGGCCTCACGTGAGCTCCTTGTGCCTTCTTCCATCTGACTGGCCCTGCTCAGGTTTCCCTTTGCATCTATGAGAGCAGAAGTAGCGACCTCTCTATGCCATGTGGTTACCATCTAATAACAATATTTACACCTATTTCAACTTATAGAAAGTGATAGAACCGTTACAGAACTTGAGAACACAAAAAAGCACTTGTTTTAAATAACTACATCAACATTGTATACAGTTGAACCTAGAGCTGTGCTAATTTACAAAATTATGCAAATGTGCTGCCAGTTTTTGAAAAAGATTTTTTAAATATTTAAGTTGAATTTAGGTTGCTATAATACTCAAACAATGGTATTGGTGAAGTACAACATTATTGAAAGCAATTTTTAACTTATTTCAGTTTACAGTGTCTAAAAAGAAAACAGAGTAGTACAACAATGTACAGGCAGTCCTCTACTTTCGCGCATTCGACTTTCGTACAATTCGCGCTTTCGTAAATTGGTTTCTTACACCATAAATTCGACTTTCGCGTGTTTGCTTCGTTCTTTCGTACATAACCAAAAAAAATATCGCGCGCATGCCTCCACGAGAAACGTAAACATCAAAGATATATGGATTGTTTATATTCTGTAGGTTTTGTCTTCGCAAATAATATTGCAGCAAAGTTGACTTATACTACGTAGAGACCTCTGGTGTGGATATACGGAACTATGTTTCCGATATAACTGAACAAATATGCAGTTGTATGTCTGATGTGTTACTACGCTATGGCGCTATGCCGCTCCTGTTTAGAACTTCCGTTGTTTTTATTATGGTTTTTAGTTTCCTTTGAGGTTAATTTTATATCCATTGTTTTTTTTTTTTTTTTAATCTATTGGCGCACGTACATAATTATTACACCACGCAATGAATAACAAACGTAAAAACGAAAGTAATGAAGACTCGGTGTGTAAGAAACAAAGAAAACATGTTGTAAATAGTGTACAAACAAAATTAGACATTATCGCGCAATCGGAAAGTAGCAAATCACTTGCGGCTATAGGACGGTCTTTCAACCTGAGCCGATCCACTGTGCGTTCTATTGTAAAAAGTAAAGGAAATATAAGGGACTATGTTATAAATTCGGGAAATCTTTCTTCTAAAATAATTTCAAAACGGCGGGGTGTAGCGATGGAAGAGATGGAACGGTCTTTAAAAGTGTGGTTAGACGATCAACACCAGAAAAATATCCCTATCAGCCTTGCAATAATTCAATGCAAAGCTCTCAGTTTGTTTGAAGATTGGAAAAATTAGTCAAATGTTTGTGTGTGTAAAATATGTCTTTTCAATTGTTTGAACTATTAGCTATATATTTAAACACTTTTAAATAACTTTGATGCATGATCTTGTTTCTTTGTGTGTAAATATATTGTTTTGAATATTTTTTTTTTGTTTAGTAAGTTTTTTTCCCCATCTAGGAACGGAACCTCATTTATCACATTAAAATAAGGGTTCTACTTTCATACATTTCAACTTTCATACACAAATTTAGGAACACATTGTGTATGAAAGTAGAGGACTGCCTGTACTTATGTTCAAGTGAAGACAAAAATTAAAAAAGAAGTATTTTGGTCTATATTTATATAAATAATTAATTGTGAACTCAGAAAACGGTAAGCATGCATAATCCTTGTTTAAGGACCTATGGGCTTCCTAGCTCCAAGGGGGTAAGTGTTTTGGCAGCCACGTTTTGCTAGGTTGCATTGCACTTCAATTAAAGATTTGAATAATAATATTTCCTCTAGAATACCTACTCTGGATTTCTGGCAGGATTGTTTGTTACTGACATACACCTCGTAGTTAGGTGTTTCACAGTGAGCTGTATACTTATGGAGCCTGTATCAGGATTATGTGCAACCTTGTCAACCGCTACTCCCACCTGGGAGTCTGAACGCATGCAGCTCCTTTCACGGGCAGGCACACATGCAGTGAGGGTCGCCGGGAATCAGGCAGCGGCATGCCTGCATGCCGGTTGGCATGCCTGCACGTGGGAAACTGAGGCGACGTTGTGCAACAGGCAGCAGTGTGGCTTAGCATGAGGGGGCAAAGCCGAGGCAGAGGCTCAAAAGGATTAAAGATGACACCCGTGATGTGTCAGTGTTTCTTCTTGCAAGTACGATGGCAACGCCATTACGGTGATCACTACAAAAATTATCAGCATGTTTGAGTTTCTGAGTTGTGAATTGGAAGCACCTTTCTGTTCCAAATTTATTATATGTTATTTGCCAGTAGAAAATGTGATTTATATCTGTAATAATATTGAAGTGTGTGTTAATTTATCTATACTTCGTTGCTTGTGCATATTTTATGTTTCAAGACCACAAAATTTTTTATTATTATTGAAATAAGGCGTTACCAACCTAAAGCTAAGGTTGCTGGGATTGCCTTGGCTTGATATGAGTGGCTCGAATTGGCTACGATTTTAAAGCTTATCTTCAGTTTTCTTGAGAACCTGAAATTGAGGCTTGCCCATCTCTAGCAATTGAAATTAATATTTATATCCTAACGGGCGCAGTTTTTATGAAGGCTGATTTAAAAAACGATTAAATAATTACACAGATGTAATAGGTTTGGAGTGCTTGAGATGTACCATGGCAACTGTAGGAGTATTTGTGTCAAATGTCACAGTTTATTTTATAATGCTTTGAATAATAAATCATTACTGTTGTTCCAGATCAAAGTATATTAGTAAGTTTAAATGAATTATTAAAACATTTTAAACAGAACATCCAGCAAGTTAGAGAATGTAATTTAGCTTAAACATGTGATACGCTGTTTATATCTGCGACACCAGGCTGTGTACTGCATACAGCAACTGTATGTACGATAGCGGGAGCACACCTCTTCCAGGGCCTTCCACAGCGCTTCATCTGGGTGCTCGTCGAAATAGTCGAGGTTCCTGCGCAGAGGTCCGGAGAAGAGCACCGGCTCCTGAGGGATTATGGAGATGCTCCTGCGCAGATCGTGCAGACCGATGGACTGGGTGTCCACGCCATCAATGAAGATAGCGCCCTCTATGCGCGTCAGGCGGAACAGCGCGGCTATCAGGGACGACTTGCCTGCGCCCGTTCTGCCGACAATTCCTACCTGCAATCATCAACTCATCATTATGGATCCTCACTAGACCATGTTGGCCCAGGTAAGTAAGGGTTCTCTTAGGCCCACTCTTTCAGAATCAGGAAAACTCAATTTCAAAGCAAGTGTTAGGTTTAGAATTATATTTAAATAACAAATAAACTCAAATCAGCAACGATAAAAACAAAATAACAACAACATTATCGTAACCATTGTTTTCACATTTCTTTGAGTGCATAAACACCAATTTAATAAATACTCAAGTATTATTATCAAACTATTACACAACAGTTACTAATGAAATATTACAATTATTTACAAGATTTACACATAAGCCAAGCACTCCGATGCATTACTGCAGTGAGAACTATCGTTCAAGTCAACAAAGCAATCTTCAAAATCAGCCTCACCACCGAACACTTCAGACACACTAGGTGACATGAGTGTTAATATTCTGTGGAGCTGAAGGCCCACACCAGGGTCTGTGATCAACAACATTATAATGTGAAGGGAGCGCTCCCTAGGGCAGCGGCTTAACACCAACCAAGTGAAGGGCTTTTGAGGTAGCGCCACACATGCCCGTCTTCCCTGAAGGGATACATGGAATGAGGCCCTTGAAAGGAGCAGCAACTGCAGGGAATACCCTACGCAAACCCACGTGCCTAAATGCCTGCCATGTTTCCCACCTGTAAAAATCTAGGTATCACCCCGCCAGAAACTGAACCGGGATCACGAAGATAGGAAGCTAGACCGCCAGCTGCACAGCCAAAGCGGCCCCAAATTTTTACGTAGTTAACTGAAGACATTTAATAGCCCTGCTTAACTTCTTCTTTCAACTGACTGTGAATGCTTCTCCGTCCTCTTTTCTCCTTATCCCCTTCCTTCTGTCGAAGATGCTTCTCTCAACCTCTCCAACTACGGTAGTCCAAAGTAAACATCACATATTTCAACGGAACAAAGAAACACGGATTACTTCCCCTAATTTGTTGCTAGCATTGCTATAGACAGAATGGTCAGTGTTTATATTAAAATATATGGAAATACGACCTGGGATGTTCCACCAAGTCTGATTGGACAAGTGCTCAAGTAATGGTAAAACAGCAATACGAAAACTTCTGTAATGTTGCTGTGCATCAGGGATGTAGCTAGAGGGGACGGCAAGGGGGTTCTCGGGGTCCGGACCCAACAAATTGAATGAGAAACAATAAAAAAGATTAAAAGAAATTATGTTGCATCTATGTAAATTTACTGGAAAAAAAAAGTGGATCAATTTCTGACAATTATCTTAAGTAATGTAGTACAATTTGTGTACTTCCTGTCATACAGGCGGTGGAAATGCCCAGATGTGTGTCTCACCCACAAAAGTGATAGTAATGTTGTTAATTTGCAGTCTTTTTGTCAATATGTTGAACGCTCACAGCACATGTGCATGAGCAGATATTGTCTCTACAGGTCTGTGAGCAAGGCTTTTTGAATTTGAGTCGAGTTCGAGTCATTTCTTCGAGAGGCTCATGAGTTTGAGTCAAGCTCAAGTCAAACTCAAGTGGTAGAAGAATTGTTTGAATTATTTTAAATATTTAATGAGTACCGCAATTCGCTAAACTATTTTCTATGTTTTATTACCATTAATTTTAACACATTTTTAAAATGAATGAAACTTAAATAATATACTGCCACGTTCTCTTGGAAAAAAAACATCACCAGGCATTACATACAGCATTAAAATTAAAAATGATTATCATTTTCATGCCAAATGTGGGAATATATTAATTTAAGTATCAACCACCAAGTGGGAGTACAATTAGTGGCATGCATGTTTAGTGATTTCATTTTGTAGTGCATAATGATATCAGCACTTAGTAATGAAAATAATTTAACAATTCAGTGAGACGTTATTTACAATTGTCACATATGTTTGTCAAAATCACACACTATACAATATAATTTGTAATAAAAGATAGGCATGGGCGGAGGTCGTTTTCCAAATGTGAAGCGAAGTCGAAGTGAAGCTTGCATCATGCAAAAGAATTTCGAAGAAAAATCAAAGTCAAAGGATTTAAATATATACAGTTTTCAAGTGTACGTATTCAACTCATTTGTACTGTTAGTGCCAAAAAAATGTATGCCTACTAGACACTGAGCAATGGAATAAAACATATCCTAATCTTGTACTGCTGAAAAACTGAAATATCAAAATCTGCAAGAATGTAATCATGATACATTTAGATACCTACAAACTTTATAAAAACTACCATACTCCATATATCCAGTCCCGTTTGGCACCTCCACCGCACAGTGATTTCAATGGGTGGCTATCAACATTTGGCCTCTTCCCTTTCCTCCAAGGACCCTTGTCAATGTCAGGCTGGTGGTGGCATTAGGGCCGCAGAGCAAGAGAGTTCAGCCACTTTCACTGCTTACGAGGAAAGTGTGCAGTTCTTCCAAAGTGACGTATCAGCTGTGGCAAGTACGTCAGCCCAACTCTCGCATGTGATAAATACATTAACTGTTACAACATTACTGCACATGTCAAAATTAGAAAGGTAAAGAAACATGAATTTTCCGAGACAGAAAATACACACTGTATTTGTGTTATATTGGTCACTTTCCTATTAAACNGAGGAAAGTGTGCAGTTCTTCCAAAGTGACTGTATTTGTGTTATATTGGTCACTTTCCTATTAAACAGCCTTCCACTGGTGTGTCTCAGGCATGAAGTATTGTTTGCCCCAACAAGAGAGAGAGAGAGAGAGAGAGAGAGAGAGAGAGAGAGAGAGAAAGAGAGAGAGAGAAAGAGAGAGAGAAAAAGAGGGAGAGAGAGAAAAAGAGGGAGAGAGAGAAAAAGAGGGAGAGAGAAAAAGAGGGAGAGAGAAAAAGAGAGAGAGAAAAAAAGAGAGAGAGAAAAAAAGAGAGAGAGAAAGAGAGAGAGAAAGAGAGAGAGAAAAAAAGAGAGAGAAAGAAAGAGAGAGAGAAAGAGAGAGAGAAAGAGAGAGAGAAAGAGAGAGAGAAAGAGAGAGAGAAANGAAAAAGAGGGAGAGAGAGAAAAAGAGGGAGAGAGAAAAAGAGAGAGAGAGAAAAAGAGAGAGAGAAAAAAAGAGAGAGAGAAAGAGAGAGAGAAAAAAGAGAGAGAGAAAGAGAGAGAGAAAGAGAGAGAGAGAGAAAGAGAGAGAGAGAAAAAGAGAAAGAGAGAGACAAAAGAAAGCTTGCCTGTAAAAACATTCACTCCCTCCCCTTGCTAGCTCACAGACCCTAGTCAATGTCAAGCTGGTAGATTATCTCAGCAGGGTGGAGCTTGGGATAAAAACTACAAACTTTGTTTGAAAAACAGTGTAAGCTGAGCATCTTTTCCCTTGAGGTTTTCCTTTTCCTTCCATGGGAAAACTTTCAAAAGGCAGGCACAGCTCCACAACCACTGGAATGGGAATGTAAATTATTCACAATTTTTGCATAAGATATTTTAAGTTCATATGCGAATAATTCATAAATTACTATTTGCATCTATTTGAATTTCCGAATATCCGCACACCCTTATTAATTATACTGGCTGCTGGTTTTTATACTAGTTTCGGTGGAAAAAACACTCAGCGAAAATCTTCAACTTTTCACTCAAAGATTTTTTTTATTCAAAGATGAAGTCGAAGGTACAAAAGTCTTTGATTCAACTTCGAAAATGCGAAGCTTCGCACACCCCTACAAACAAAACCCACAGCACTTCACATAAACAAGAACAACTAGTCCGGCGCAACTAAACATTTCACAAAACTGCGTAGCATCAGTGAAGAAAACAAGACATTTATTTACAATGATGGTTGGATTGGTTATTTCAACAAAACTAGCCTTTCTGGCTGAAAATGTGAATAAAAACAAGTTATTTACCATGTTATTTATTGTGTTATTTTAACCTACAAATCATGTACACAAAGTGACATAACTAAACTTAACTAGTTTTCAGAAGATACAAGGTCTTGAAGTTTTTTCAGTAAATTGTTGTGCTGAAGCTAAATAGATTTATATTGTGTGTGGGAATCATGCTGGTGACGAGTGCCACTGCTTTCATTTTATACGTCCATGTAATCTGTTTTTTATTGAACTGGCTAAATTTTAGGCATTAAAATAACCTATTTATGTAAAACCAAGGATATTTCCATTTAATATATTTTGCTGAACAAACGTTAATTGTGCACATACTTTATCATTTATGATAATGTATTATATTCAAAAATTACATTAATTTTTTATTTAATTTTTGAAAAAGTACCTAAAGACATACCAAAACTACCTCATCAAAACTGAAGAAATTATGGAAACATTTTCATAGAAAACATGTGTGTTCGTTTATTTATAAACAGAACAATATTTTCAAAAGTAGGCGTGTTGTGTTAAAAATGGGGATGGGTCGATACCACATTTTCTCGATACTCGATAACAGTTTCGATACCAAAACATTCTCATGATACTCGATACGAAACTAAAATTGTCATAAACACAAAACAACTTGGCCAAGAAAATAGCTCATTTGACTAGTGTTGTTGATACACACTGAAAATATATAAAAACCCACATTACACTTGAAACAAACAGTGGACGGCCCGTAACCCAAACGTCCTTAACCAATGATAAACCAACACCGTCTGCTTCCATTTTATAAACTCACGTTTACACAGTGAAAGAATTAATCAAACTTTGAGGAAAATGATGGCTCAGTACACACTTATTTTGCAATTCTGCTTTTTTTTTTTTTTAATTTATTTTACCACTTCAAGGAAATTACTGTAACGTTTGTTTATTAGAACATTTGATAACCGAGAGTGAATTGAGTAACAAGCGCTGCAACTTTTCACCCATCCAGTCCAACGCTCGGCGCAAGCTGTGGCTTCGACTTTGCTTCGCTCCCTCCCCTTACACGCCTGGCGAGAGGGGAAGTGGTTGCCTAGCAACCACTCTGCACCCTTCCCACTTTAGTTTATTTTTGTGGGAGGGGACTACAACTCGCCGCAGTACTTCCAGCTTCAGTTCTTCCCCTCCCCTCCTGTATGTTCCTTGTGTTGTGATGTGGCTGGAGTTACAAACGACTCGTAGATGGTTTTCCTTTTTTCAGCATTTAAAAATAATTGTGCGATTGTTATGCGGCAGCAATAATTATGCGATAAAACACAGTATGCAAATATTATGGGATTTTGTAATTTTATGGTTTAATAAAAAAAAAAACGTGCATGGTAAATACCATTAGCACAATGTTAAAATTCGATACTTTCGGATATTCGCATGCGATACTCGATACTAAACAGTATCGATGGTATCGAGGTATCATGGCATCGAGGATCCCAACCCTAGATAAATTAATTTCTTATAAATGCAAACATGAACGTGGAGTACCTTCAAAATGCTAATGTACATTGTTTTTTAAAAATTACATTTTTTGTATGTAATAAAATAACGATCTAGAGAGCTCGGGAACTTTTCAGTTGGCTCACTCGGGTTTGGCTCGAACTAAAAATCCCAGGCTTGCGGACGTCTACTGTAATTGTTCCTAATTTGTTTAATTCTATGAAAAGTCCTGCTGTATAACGTCCTCTCTTTTTACACTTTATAATGCATTTGAAAAATTATGTTTGTTGAAATAAATTATTAGTACAAAAAGTAACAGGGAGAAAGGGGACTACATATATATATATAACCATTATAATTACTATGTACCTTTTCACCTGGCTTGATAGTGAGACTGAGATTCTTCAAGGTTGGCGGCCCTGCAGTTGAATAATACAGACGAACATTGTCGAACACTACTTTCCCTTCCACAGGCCACTCTCTGCCTGGTTTTCTATCTGGAAAATAAGAACAGAAATAAAACTATAGAAAAATTGCTTCGAATTGTTTAAATTAAAATATTATACAGGCAAAAATAAATTATTTTAAAAATACCATAAAAGTGAATTTAAAATGCAGTAAGTGTTATTTATACAAATAATATAACAAAGATCCATGTGTTTTAATAGCTAGTAAAACTTAAAACATTAATTTTAGTATTTAGCAACATATTTAACAATATATTTAACCAAATAAAAGACAATATTTAATTTGCACATTTTCCTAAACACTTCAATAGAAAATCATATTATTATCGCCAATTAAAAATAAGTGGGCAGTATTTTTCCATAGATAGCATTAAATAATGGTTAGGGGTGTGCGAATAATGGGTTCTGATGTTCAAATAGAATAGTAATAAAATTTTCGAATAACATGCGAATAGTTTTGAAGTTGAATCCAGTAAACATTTCATTTCAGTTGTATAAAATATAACTTCACTGATCACACAACAAACAGTTTCCCACAAATAATACTTCCATCATCAAGTGCAGTGTAGTCTCTCTCTCTCTCTCTCTCTCTCTCTACAAACTTTGTTTGAAAAACAGTGCAAGATAAGTATCTTTCCCACTAAGGCTTTCCTCTCCAGATACACTACGATAAACAGGAAAACTTTAAAAATTCATAAAGGCCAGCAGAGCTCAACAACCACTCAAAGCGGCACTGTATAAAGTATTCACAATTTTTGCATACGAAATTTAGAAGTTCCAATGTGAATAATTTGTAAATTACTATTCAAATTTTTTAATATTTGCACACCCCTAATAACAATAAATATTTTTTTAATGGATGTAGTATTTCTTTTACAACAGTACAAAACAATCCGCAAACTTTTAAAAAATTAACATCCTGTAACTTTATCAGAAAAACATAAAATTGGTAATTAAGAATGTTTTTTTAAATTTTAAATTAAGTGTAAAAATTGTTAATTTAAATTTTATTTTGTGCATCAATGAACAGATATGTAAATGCAAAGACAGATAAAGTTCCTGCAGATATACAAAATAACTGGACAATGAAATAAATTACTAAGCTCAATAAAATTATAAACATTATTCAGAAGTATTGGTACTGTTACACCTAAATAAATCATTAATAAACATTTGTCTGTTCAACCAACAAGTTGTGTGTGGTGAATGAAAATGTATAACGACAGAAACAAAGTGCAACAGTCAACGATATGTTTAACTATTCGCAAACATTCCACGTACATATAACCTGTTGTAGGTGATAAATTCACCACAGAATTTCTTAATGCGTCAAAAGTGTANGCAAACATTCCACGTACATATAACCTGTTGTAGGTGATAAATTCACCACAGAATTTCTTAATGCGTCAAAAGTGTAAGGAACGAGCACTGCAAAACATACGGGATTGTGATTCCAGTGCAGGTTCACTTTCCAACTTGGTGTAGTCGAGGACTCTCTCGACGGAAGTCATGACGTTCTGTAGCTCGGCGGACTGCCGCATGCCCCACTGGAACATGCCCGTGAGACTGAGCGACTGCGAGATGGCCAGCCCCACGTCCCCTCCCAGGACTCCTGTAACCACACCACGAGGTTCCTAAACTGTCTTCCATGGAGCACATCCATAGGCGTTCAAGGAGTCGTGGTTCTCCAACTGATCCTAAGTGTAGAACTCAAAATATATATGTATTTAAACTAGGGATGGGTCGAATAACCAAACATGTCGATTCCGGTTCCGGTGCTGATTCTACAATTTAAATATCGGTTCCAGTATTCGGTTCTATGTATTTTGAATACTTGCCTTTTGCTTGCAACTTTATTAAACCAATCCTGGTAAAATTCATTAAATGTTTTATTTAACCGTTATATGGAAGAATTGAACAATAACAAAGTGTGAAGATAAGTTTTAATGTATACAGATAAACTTGTTGTATTAAATTTATTTAAGGTTAGTAAATATGTAAAAAATTATTCTTTATATGTGGTGATTGTGATATGTTTGGAAAATACTTTAATTAAATAACTCATGGCCCTCAAACCAAAACATTTTGGCGTGCTGTAAGAAAAAAACCTCTCTTCCTACCAAACAAAGAAGGCTTGGAGGAATGTATCGATCGGCTAGCAGTGTCGTTTACGGCAGAGGGCTGAGAGTTTAGAGAGCGAGAGATGAGATAACAGACTAATCCCATACACTTCCCTCCAAACATCACCGAACAGTTTACGACTACCACTCCTTAATTGTTTTTCCGTGTAAAGCGTGCACCCCAGAAATTTTTTCCTTTATGTTGGGGAAAAAGGGCGCGCTATACATAAGTAAATACCATAGTTATTTTTGTAACAACAGAGTTTTGCCATTGCTGTGTAGAACCAAGAACCGAGTAATTGTTGTTAACCTAAAACCGGTTCCGAGTCAAACCTCAAGAACCGGTATAAATTGGAACCGAAGAACCGAACCGACCCNTTAAACATTTGAGTTAAGGTTGCAAGTAGGCTGCTAGGCTACCAAAATATATAAAAGGACAGGAATTCAAGAACTCACAGTGTAGTACTTGTCAACAGGCACACACAAAGAGGAACAACACATTTTTCACGCGGTTGCGCTATTGTGACGTTTTGCTGGCTAGACCAGCTTAATTGAGCGGCAAATTGTAGGACACTGCCTACAACTCACTGCAAGTAATATAGTCCATTCACGGTTACTTCACACTTTTCCAAAGTCCTGCCAAAATTTTTGTTTACTTCGGATGTGTAACCCTCCCGCAATTGCACGCGATCACATTTAAATTTATTATAATAAGTATCGAAACATTAAAACCTCTTTGCAGAGAGAGAGATAGAGAAAGAGAGAGCTAGAGAGAGAGCTAGAGAGAGAGAGAGAGCTAGAGAGCTAGAGAGAGAGAGAGCTAGAGAGATAGAGAGAGAGAGAGCTAGAGAGAGAAAGAGAGCTAGAGAGAGCTAGAGAGAGAGAGATAGAGATAGAGAAAGAGAGAGAGGGTGAGAGACACNAGAGAGAGAAAGAGAGCTAGAGAGAGCTAGAGAGAGAGAGATAGAGATAGAGAAAGAGAGAGAGGGTGAGAGACACACACAAGCTCCGCTCTGCCAACAGTCTATTAAAGTTTCTTCCTTGGCCGAAAAAAAAAACACCTCACTAGGGCCTACGCACCGTAGATATTTTTAACTGTAACCATGAAATATGTTTCCATCAGAACTACCTAAATATTTAATTTACAAATACGATACCAGGAACTCGGTTAAAACAATATTTTAACTGTGAATTATTTTTTACTAGTCGTTGCTAAAACATTGTTGCTCTCACTGTTTTTAATTTGTATTGAATATGAAATAAATTATATAACTTATGGAAGATACTAAGTAAAAGTTTCATTTATTCAAGAATATAGTAAGTTAATCACAGTCTTATATATTTGTGGTATACAAGTTATTGAAAAAACAGGTTGAGATGTTACTCCTAGGGTGATATTTAAAAGGTTCGTTTCAAATCATCAGAAGAAACCGCGAATGGACTTTAGACCGCGAGTACTCGAATTCCTGTACTTTTATATGTTTTTATGTATGTGCCTAGTGTAACAAGCGCAAACAAACTTACATGACAAGTTGAAAGATTAGGACGGCAGTTAACAACATCCTCAGCGACCATGAAGGTGAAGTGAGGTGGAGAGAGAGCAGTGATGAAATGTGGGGGTGGGGTCATCAGGAGTACTTTAGAAACCTGCTAGCCATCGGCAAAATTTTCTGCTATTTCCACATGCGAAAATTACGTGCAACTCTTGGAAAACATGGACTGCCTTGCCGAGTGGTCACTGCATGTAGGCTACTCTGCCACTGCTTCCCCGAATTGTAATGGTGTAAAGACGAGTGCTATTATGTTAATGTAATTAATTATTACCTTGTGATTTCATAATGCTGTTACACTAATAAGTGATAGTAGATTCTGCTAATTAACTTGTTATGAATATAACCCCTGTACTACCCCCTCCCCACCCTACAACCTCTAAATAATGAGGGAGAATTATATCCTTGAAAATGTAACTACGTTTGGTTTCTTTAACTTCGCCTGTTTGACCTACACCTGAAATTTTATAATACTAGCAACATTCTAGTGTCTAGTCTATTTGTAATGCATGTTTCTGAAACACCTGTACTCCCAAAAATAAGCTGCCAAGCTATATACAACTAAGGAAAATGCTAAACAATAAAAGCAAGAACATAATTAATTTTCTCTTTTCATTTGTTTTTATTGTTTTTGGTTTTATTACAATTTTTATTAATTTTACATAAAACCAACGGTTTTTTTTTGTCCAAGAAGTTTTCAATAATTTTGTTGTCTGTTTACATGATTAAAAGGGTATAAAATATTTCTCACACCTGCACGGTACTTCCCTTTTGTTTTATTTTGTAGTCGACACAGTCAATACGTCAAGCACAACTGAACTGTGGATGTATTATTCAATGACACCATCGCCATTGGGCGAACACTCACCTTGGCCAAACACGAGGAAGCTGAGGGCGACGCAGGCTATGTAGAGCATGCACACGATGTCCAGCCACAAGCCAAACGCTCTGCTGCCCACCATGAACAAGTAGTACGCCCCCGAGTACAGGTCCTGGGGACAAGGGCAACAGGGTGAGACCACGACACGGCTGTCAACCGAGGGGAGATAGAGCACTTCTCAGAGGCCTGCTTGGTTCTCCCTCTCAACCCATCTTGTATCGTTCCACGACGATAGTCGACAACCTGGAGACTGGCATGTCAATGCCCCAGACACGCAAACCACTCGGAAAATCACAGAGGCCAATGTAGGGAATCAAATGTGAATCCTTTAGGAGAAGGGTAATAATGCTACCCACTCCACTACAGAGGCAGTCTGTGTCTTCCACGGTTGCGTGTAGTGACTAGAGTCCGTGACAGTCGCTCGTCCAGCAGAAACGTGACATCGCTACAAGTATTCTGACATTATTATAAGGAACGTTATTACTGTAGTGCGTAAAATAATTCAATGGTCTTTTACTTCAGTGATGTCAAAACTTTAAATTACTTCATCAGACGTGTTGCCAATTTAGCAACTTAGTAGTACAGCTCAGGGTTTACATTATAACAAACAGTTATGGCCGAGATTTTTTGCAAAAGACAGTTTCAGAAGTGCTCAGTCAGACACAAACTAGTGGTAACCCTAGTTTCAAGACCACCATAGGAAACTGCAATTCACAAGGCAAACCTGCGACACACGTTTGTACCTATAGTTCGCTTATACTTCACTAGGCGTGGGCGAGGATATGCTGGTGTAGTGGTTAGACTGCTCGCCTCCCACCTAGGCGAACCAGACTTTGTACATGGAGACTGTGCAGGACGATGCTGCTGGTCAGCTGGTTTTCTCGGCGATCTCTCGTTTCCCCTGCCCTTTCATTCCGGTGCTGCTCCATACTCCCTCCCTTCACCCTCATCTGCTCTGAAGACCTAGATGTCAAGAGCCGCCAAAACCTCTCCACTTTACTACGTTTGAGCATTATCTTCCCTTTAAGTCGAGAAAATAACGAGGTAGTGTTAGAACAACATGGGAAGGCAAGGCAAGACAAACCCAACCCAGCTGAAATGAAAGCAAACCTGACCCAAGTAAAACTTAACTCAACCAAACCAAAACCAACCCACCAAGTAACCACAAGCTGTTTCCACTTGAAGGATGGGTTGCAGATGACACATGAGATAAGTGGAAGGTAGGTAGGTCTTAATGTCTCGTCGGCAGCGAGTCGACTACAGACAGAGAAAGTTGCTCAGAGAAGCTGGAGCATACCTGCAGTAACGAACCATCCCAGCATTTGCCTGGCATGATTAAGAAAAACCCTGGGAAGGAAATAGAAATCAAGATGGCTTGGCCAGAAATAGAACCCTGGTCCTCCCGAACGAGAGTCCGAAGGTTGAGCACTGTGCCTCCTCGCTCAGTACGAGATGAGTGGAGCCTGAGGAGAAAGGCAGTCAGCTGTCCCTCCAGCAGCTGAACTGAGGAAACCAACATGCAGCATGTTTCGCACACAATCTGGAAGCAACCCAACCAAGAACTGCACCTGTATGGCCCTGGCACGAGGCTGGCAAGTCAACTCATCAGCTACCGCGGCCCTGTCACAATAACTACAGCTACCAAACAAAAATCCACATCACACATTTCCATAGCTCCGGACACTGGAAAAAAAGAATTGGCATGATCTTGCAGGCACAGAAGATAAAGTCTTCAAATCGTAATAGACTAAAATAAAGTTGGAAAATACCAATTCACTATATTACTGTGTATACAGTATTAAATACTAAAAAAATTAGTATTAATATTTAATTACCTTCTCATTGTGAGCTGAATTTGAAGTTGAGCACCACGATTTCAAATAAGTAAGTGTAGAAGAATCCTTAGCATTCTCTGAAAAGTCTGGCAAAGTATAAATCTTATAACATATAGAGAAGCACTGTCAAATTAAACGACTTACACCTTCTTTGGTTTCGGCATTAAATCTGACCTAATACTGTATTGCAGCTATGGAGGGATTGTATTCGTACCGGTCTTCGGGTGTAGCTTGTCGTGTTCCAAGTCACTTTGGCATCTGCCAACCTAGGTTTATAAAAGGAGAGGCTGACACACACACCATCTCCTTACCTCTAGGAAAGAGGACGTGAGGAGAGTTGTCTGGTATGAGGTGCATTCCTATATGTTGCAAGCTATGTAACATGGGCGGTGTAAAATGTTTTGTATACAAATTTTACTTTATCCAGCTTGACAGCTAAGGTGTTTATAGGAAACAGAATATGGCATTAAATTATTTAAGGAAGTTGGAGACTTCCTAGAAGCATGGCGCATACAGGTCTGTACACTACAAGCATTGTCTAACGTAGTCCCAGCTTCCAAAGAAAACAGAGGTGCTATCACTGTTATATACATACTCTTACACAAGCCCAAATCCAGAGGAAAGACAAGACTAAAATGCTTATGATCTAACGCAAAGTGGAAGCACAAGCTATCTTACCATGCACATAATTACTCACTGAACAAAATAAAGACAAAGCTAGGATAAGGGAGACATGAATGGAGTCTGTGGTATTGCAAACACAGGGGGATGACGCACACAGAAGAATGGACAGCGTGAAATAAAAAACAGACTTGAGATGCAGGTTTTGCAAATTGCAACAAGGGCAATGAAAACTAGAGAGCCCAGTAAACATGTCAGAGACTCGAGCAGAGGACCCACCACCAGAAACAGTAAGACGACGCACCTGGTGAGAGTCAAACTCCTGATGCAACATGCGTTCCGCTCCCAGAGCCCTGATAGTCGTCAGTCCTTGCAGCGACGTGCTCAGGTGAGAGAACACTGGGCTGCAAGCTGTCCAAAACATGGCAGTCACGTTCACTGCGCTGCGATACTTCACATCGTTCAGCATGAGAAGCCACTCTCTCGACGGCACGTGTATAAAACATTTCTGCTCTTGTTTCTGCACCACAGTTAACCAAGCACTGACTGTTGGAAATGAAATTAATTTTGTGGAGTTGAGTGGAGAGGTTTGGGCAGACCTTAACAAAGAGGTTTTGAGAGCCGATGAGGGTGAAACAAGGACGGGAGAAAATGGAGATCCCTGAGAAAACCCGCCGACCAGCAGCATCATCTGGCATGATTCCGATGTGCAAAAATCAGGAAGCAACCCCACCGGGAATCAAAACCATTTCACCTTGGCTCTACCAGCTACAAACCTTGGGAGATGGGCTTGGCTTATATTTCATGTGCCTGCTGGGTATGCTTCACAGCACATCCCGCACCGCCTCTGCATCACACTGAGACGACAGCTATCTAAGACAAAAGAGAAAGACGCAGCACAAGAGAGGTTACACACTACGTTCCACCTACTGGCCTGGCTACTTCTATGCTTCAACCAGATGATCATGCTGCTGGGAGAGTATTTAGGCATGGCATGGTGGCCTCAAAAAATGTTTCATTGCCTGTGATTCACAGTCATCACCTCATTAAGCACAGTAATTTTTAATCCCTTTGTGATTAGACCTGCCATAGGTGCAAGACATAGCCAGAGAATGGTCAAGGTTGGCATGGACAAGATGGTGAATGAAGGAGATGTCTACAGATGAGCTGGTCATTATTTCCGGTTGTACCCTAGGACGCTACTGCAAACCCAGTAACTGAGCTCAGCTGAATCAGAATAAGTCGCCAAAGGATTATATTCCGGAAAGATGAATGACCCAGCAGGCAACACACCTCAGGAGGTTCTAGGAATGGAGTGCAATCTTGATATGCCTTCATGACCACCAGTGCCGATCCTGAAGTGTCAACCTTCACGTCCCACAACGAAGTCAACTTGTGACCAAATCTGGGAGAGACTGAATATGGATGTCTGTTTACAGCAGCATCTGTAGCATGACATTGTATGCGGAGAGCTTGGATGTAAGAGCAGGCACAGGCGCACACAATCTGGAAGCTCTAAAGGGTTTGTCTGTGTAAAGATCATCTTGGTGATCAGCAGTGCAACTACGTGATGCATTGGAGTACGTATTCCATGACAGAGCATCCGAGCAACAAACCTGGCTGTGGTCAAAGATTTGTTCTACAGAGAAGATATCCCTTCCAGTTGAGGTAAGAATAAACAGGTTGTCCTGAAGAAACAGGGGATAAATATGCGCAGAATCACTACTCAAGCCACACCTGGTTTGATTGGTGGTGGTGAGAACAACCTATGGTCAACTCTCATTCTAAGACCCTGAAATAGGAACCCTCTCAAAGAAACAACCCTTTCCCTGGGAACCATGAGTTTGCTGTACATATGTCTTGGTCACTCAACTATCCACAGACCCAACCTAATATCTATGGCAAGGGAAAGTGTGTACGCAGGGTGACTGTCTTCTGCAGTGGCTCACTAAGAGTCCTGCACGGAGAGGAGAGACTTCCCATGTCAGAGAGTTGTCATCCCTACTTTCCAGCCCACAGCACAAGGCTTCACAAATGGCGAGGAGCCCACACCCTACGACATGTGCTTACTTGAGCGCGTGCAAACTCTTCGCGAATACCATCCCACAGCAGAGTTCAACTTCCGCAGTGCAAGCGCCAAGCGGTGACCTGTTCCGAGCTTCCCCGGCATCGACAGGAGCTGCCTCACACTGCCTGATGTAAACAGGCCCTGGTGTAACGCGGGGCTCAAGACAGGTTCCCTCCGAGGGCAGGCGCGAGAAGGGTAGTAGGAAAACAGCGCCGAGTTTAGTCTATCCTCCAAGCAAGCCATACTGTGACCTGAAGACTCCCAAACATGTATTCACCAGAGGAACTTCTACCCCCCCAGGATTGATCAATCAAGAAAGCACACTATCTTGGGTATTTTACACTAACCTCATGACTTACAGGCATGCTCACTTAGACACCCCAAGTTTTAACGAGTATTTCAGAAGTCACAGACTAACACGGAAGTAAGAGGACCAGAAATGCATAGGAACCACCAAGCTAGTATACAAAAACTTTCTGAAGAATTTTCTCTCTAGTAACAGTTTATATTTTACCAAAAGCACCACCTGAAGTAAGCACTGTGAAGTTGGTAATGAACTAACAAAAACAGTACCATGTGTTACGATCCTATTAAAAGTGTAATCTTTAAATTACAAAAACCATTGTATTATAGTTACATGTCGCATGATCTGTGGCAAAACCTAGTCAAGCGATACACACTGGATATGAAGAAGACACTACGCCAGGCTCTCAAAAGTGCTCAGTTAACTGTGGATAAACTGTACCTCACAGGTTGTCCAAGAGGCTTGGCTAACATAATATTACTTTTATAGCTCAATTAATTACGATGTTCTATTCTTACTGTGTTCTATATAATATTTTATCTTCAGATTTTTGAGCACTGTTTATGATTTTCTTTAAAGTTGATATGTTATTGCAGAATTCTTCAGCGGTAGACTGAAATTGTTTCTAAGTAAATAAACTTTATTCTGATATATCTCTGTAATGCTAATTTTTTTGCATCTAGTTTGAACTGCCTTTGCAACACTCAACAGGCACGTTAATGTTGATGCCCATTACAGTAAGTAAGCATCAGCACACGTACATTAATTGTGTAATGTTTGTCGCATACGTAACATGTGCTCATGACCTCGGGTACCCCCCACATGGAGCGCAGTCAGTGGGAAGAATGCGAGCTGCTCTGTACAGACCTGTCAAGAAAATGACTTCTCAATCTGAACAGTCTTCATGCATGCATGCATGCATGCATGCATAAGTACTATCATCTACAGGTACAGGCAACTCTACTAAATGGTAGCATGCAACATCTACTCACCTACACAACACCGGTCCAGCATAATACATGTTCACTACTTGAAATATATGTCGCCTATCATGACTCGTGTTATGTTCTACTTGTTCCTTTCATGAACGCACTAACTAGCAAACCCACTACAGTGGAACCCCTCATTTTACACTTCCCTGCATTTTGCTACTTTTTTTTCTCTCCAGTCCCTTGAAAAGTGTAAAATAGGGGTTCCACTGTAATTGTTTCTCTATTACTGCCTTTGCATGATTGTCGTGAGAAACAGAACAGCTGCAGCACAATTATATTTTTATGTTGTATTCAGTCACAATACATCCGGTATCTCAAGTATATAAAGGTAATAGTCGGTGGCGCCACCGTGCCGTGAAGTGCCTAGACCTGCATCAGTTGTGCTCTGACATGGCGTGAGTGAGTGTGTGCTGGTCACGGCATGGCATTGCGTTGCGTTGAAGCCCATCATGGACTTCACATACCCCCACAACGTAATACATTACGTCATCTGTCCAAGTTGTCCAGAACTGGTTTGAGGAGCATTCTGGAGAGTTCCAACAACTGCTGTGGCCACCTCGTTAGCCCAATACGAACCCCATTGAGAATTTATGGGACATGGTGGGGATGTTCACAGTAAACAATTTATTTAAAATAAACTAACAGACATATAAATACATTTTACGTATTCAACCAATTTTTGGTAGAAAAGTTTAAGTTCTGCTTTGGTCAGTTACACAAATATTACGATTATAATTTGTTACAAAAATAATTTAAAGTTTGACACATAAAATAAAGCATTTTTAATAATTTAGTTTTATTTTGTATCATAACTCAAATTTTGGTGCTGTGCAGCGTATTAGCATGTATTTTGGTGTTTATTTTGGTTGTATCGCTATCCACCACACAATCTCGTCTCTACACGTACTGTGATCAGGGCTGGCATACATGTGACTGCGGCACAATGAAATCAACAAATAAAATGAGAAATATCACAAACTTCTTACTCTATTTATCAAGTGTATGGGAAATAGAAGATCTGATCCACTGCAGACCCGAGCAACACCTTGGCCGTGTCCGCAAGCACACGGCCGGTCCGACGACCAAGCAGTCCACATTTGAAGTTGTTAAAGTTGTCAATGTTTCCCATAGACAAGTAGCTTTTTAAACAGTAATTAAAATTAAATTATGGCATGTTTACTTATTTGTTCATATTGATTACATGATAAAAGGTAGACAGTAACCAAGTAGGAGGGGGGGAGAGAGAGAAAGAGANGAGAGAGAGAAAGAGATGTATACGCACATGCACACACACACACAAACAAAATAGTCTGATGAACTCATTTTCCACACCGATACACACTTGTGATTAGCTTCTTCAGGCGGCGAGCGGTGGCACACTACGGTCTGTTGAGCGGTGGTTAGCAAACAGTGAACCTAGTGGCCAGGAGGCAAACTAGGGTCGGGCGGGAAATTCGAAATGTGGCGGAGGGGTTGTCGCAGCTGTCCATCTGTGTGGAAAATGTGTTAGTCCGACTTTTGTATGTGTGTGTGCCTATCCACGAGTACTTGTGAACTGTCTACTTTTTATAACGTAATCAATACACTAGCGGCTTATCCCCACCATATTTATGCATTTTTACGTTGAAGGTGTGACGTACCNAGACAGTAACCAAGTAGGAGGGGGGGAGAGAGAGAAAGAGATGTATATGCACATGCACACACACACACACACACACAAACAAAATAGTCTGATGAACTCATTTTCCACATGGATACACACTTGTGATTAGCTTNCACACACACACACACACACAAACAAAATAGTCTGATGAACTCATTTTCCACATGGATACACACTTGTGATTAGCTTCATCAGGCGGCGAGCGGTGGCACACTGCGGTCTGTTGAGCGGTGGTTAGCAAACAGTGAACCTAGTGGCCAGGAGGCGAACTAGGGTCAGGCAGGAAATTCGAAATGTGGCGGAGGGGTTGTCGCAGCTGTCCATCTGAGTGAAAAATGTGTTCGTCCGACTTTTGTATGTGTGTGTGTGTGCCTATCCACGAGTATTTGTGAACTGTCTACTATTTATAACGTAATCAATACACTAGCGGCTTATCCCCACCATATTTATGCATTTTTACGTTGAAGGTGTGACGTACCNTTTATAACGTAATCAATACACTAGCGGCTTATCCCCACCATATTTATGCATTTTTACGTTGAAGGTGTGACGTACCATGAGGCAAGTAGCCTTCTGAGTTTAAATATCTTGTCTATTTGTATTGCGCTGGCAAGCAGCGGAAGCAGGCAGCAGTGCACGTTGTTTAGTGGTAAAACAGCCTATATCACAAATATAACACCAACCCTATTTCGATATGCCAATTTTTTTAATTCGGGGCATTTATTTTGAGTAAATAAGGTATAGCTCGTGTCACATTTAGTTTTTTTTAAACATATGTATAGTTTGTTTAATACAGCTGTTCGCTGAAACACAAGTTTTTAAAACTGAATATGTAAAAATATATTTTTTTTTTCCTGGGACGATATAAAAAATCTGGGGTTGGGGTCTCACACTGGTAAAAATAGTAATTTTATTTAAAACAAAGCACAGAGGCAGTAAGAAGAACTGCAAATGATAATTATTAATTTTCCAACAAAATTACATTAGCAGAAAAAATTAACTTTCTCTGGTAAGACTTGCCTTCTCGAAACAAACCTCTTTGATGTGGTGTACAACATTAACAGGAAGAATGCACGCAGGTTTCTTGATGAGTGGTCTACATGCGTCTAGTAACCACATGTGCACATCAACATGTGCTATGTAACACATTACACATGGCCAGTCTAAAAGAAGTTGTCAATATGAAATACTAACTTTCAATAACACTCGGATGCATAAAGTTGGTACGGATTGAAAGAGAAAATCACACTTTCAGCAACATTAAAACGGGAATATTTTAACTTCCTTACCAGAACTATATATACCTTTATTGGGTTATGGAAAAAGAGGAGTGAAAGAAAGTTAGGAGGGTTTTCTCAGGGTTCTGCCTACACTGCTGGCAATTATGTTGATTCTCTAGAATGGAAATGTTTCCTTCTTGCAATATATCAGGCCTGAATCTTCNCTACACTGCTGGCAATTATGTTGATTCTCTAGAATGGAAATGTTTCCTTCTTGCAATATATCAGGCCTGAATCTTCTGAGTTAGTGACAACCTCTGCCAAGTCGAGGTCACTCCACAAGTTCTGTTTTCTGTCTGGCTGGTGAAGTTGTAGGTTACACAGCTTGCAAGAGGAAACATGCTTTCACTTTGCATGCTGTCCTCTTAGTTAACAGAGTAATAAACACCATAGGTACACANCTTGCAAGAGGAAACATGCTTTCACTTTGCATGCTGTCCTCTTAGTTAACAGAGTAATAAACACCATAGGTACACATTCCTCAAACAGTTCCCATGCTGTCTCAACTCCCATAAACATTACGCAGCAGAAAGAACACACCACCATTCCCAGAATGAAATTGAGGAAGAAGGTGAAAGTCAGTTGGTCAAAGACAAAAGTGGACAGAACCTAAGAGAAAAGAGTAATTTGTACAGGGCTAGATCGTGAATTAACACACTTGCAATGACTTCATGTTTAAAGCACAACACTGCAGATGTAAGTTGCGATCGGAAGTATGTACTTACTGACGCCTTCAAGACGTCTCACGCATCTCGCTGTGGGCACGTACGTACGCCGCATGACGTAGAAGAAGACCATGACAAACACCGTGGGCAGCAGGATCCAGTAATTGACCACAGCCACCAACGTCATTATTCCAACAATCAGGAAACTCACCTACATAAAAGAACTCGCTTACATAAGTACACTAGCCATTCATTGATTCATTCATAAATCCATAAAAGCAATAAATATAAATTGCTGACAGTTTGGAAAAATTTGTAATGTTTTAAAAGAATATTAGTTCTGATGAATACACAACTTCTGTAATAAAATAATTTTCTTTGGGGATAAAATAAACAATTGAAAGGCAGTCTACAATCTAGAAAAGCATGAACATTTTTTAATGGTATGTAACTGTCATCAATATAGCAGTTCTGTAATAAAATGCTGTTACTATTTGTTCTATATATAATGTTTTTCTTTGGAAAAGCCATTTCTTGTTCCAGCAACCTCATTTAGCAATAACATAATTAAAAGGTTGATATACTTTTAAAGCATTAGGATTACAACACAATATTCTTTAATGACATATAACAAAAGAAGTGAAGGAGTTCTAATGATTTTGAGAAAAAAAAAACAGGAACAGAGTTGCTCTTCACCAATAACAATACAGACTTCAATGACATTCCCCGAGCTGCATGGTTAGTATGGGAATAAGTTACTTCTGTCTCCGCGTTTGCATTCACGATACCACTCTGTGCTGAGCTACATTCATACATCTTTAAACTGTGATGCAAGTTGCGTATATTAAGAAAAATAACTCATAAATAAGGAAGAATAATTGTTAATGAAGTACATAAATCCAAGTAAAGCTCATGTAAAAGGTTCACAAACAAATAAGGAATACAATTAATTCTTTATCTACTGTAACTGATTTATAAACTGTTTGCATCGCTACTGAAACAATGTCACATGGAACACATCTATTTGTTTTTTTTTCAGGGAGGAAATGTTATTTTTTGTGTATTTGTATATTTTGTTTTCCTACATGATTTAGTGTGCAATGTAATGTTATCACTATTTACCATATTATCCTATATCTCTAATCACCATTCTACCTTGTGCACATGTTCCCAATTTATGCAGACAGCTAACAACTATACTGTCAAAATCACATTTAATCAAAAAGTAATACGACACTTGTTTCCGTTTAGTTCTACAGATCTGTACTAATGATTGAGTCTAACTTGACTACTTACTTGTTACATTAAAACTCAGGACGACGTAAGTGGACAACGTTTCAAAATACACGTTTACTCAAGCAATATGTAGGGTTTAACTTTAGTTAAAGTTGTTAGGTTTTCACAGTTACAATGGCAAAACAGCTAATTCATTACTGTGCACTCTTCAATTCAACTAGACTCCGACTGTCCCATGCACAGTGATGTTCTAAGCTATGCTAGAGTATTCCTAAGAGAACAGAAACCACTAACCCCCAAGCAATCCAGCATTACGAGAGG
Source organism: Clitarchus hookeri (assembly GCA_002778355.1). Classification (NCBI taxonomy): domain Eukaryota; kingdom Metazoa; phylum Arthropoda; class Insecta; order Phasmatodea; family Phasmatidae; genus Clitarchus; species Clitarchus hookeri. The sequence goes on from NQII01001562.1 coordinate 27,372, forward strand.
CAGCTGCTCGTCAATTATACCCATGTCCTTGGAGAATCTGTTCAGAATCTGACCTGGAAACAAACGCAACATTTCACTGTTCACTCATAGTATAAATTGTGAGTATGACATGCAAATAACTACAAACTATGGAAATTAAACTTTTTTTTTTTTACTTACTGGATGAAATGACATCCATTGTACATAAAGTTTACAAGCTGAAGAAAGTATGGAGGAAATAGAAAATGTACTAAGTTTGATGATACCAAACACCTTTACGATTACGATCAATTAACACAGTGGTTAACATTTAGTGTACTTTAAGCTTTCTATCAAAAGTTACTAACAAAGTTGTTTATGTTTGATTGAGAAGTGAAAATGTTATAATATTCTAAAATAACATGTCGGCAACATGTGGATAACAAAATGTTATTAACACTTTTTTTTTAAATACAGTAAACACACACATCATAATCCCAAACTTTAAATGACTCACTGCAAATCAATGAATGATTCTGTATATATTTAATGGAAAAAAAATGCAATTTTCATTTTGCAAACTATAGAAGCTCGTGGAAATATACATATTGGAGGTAATTTCGTAAGAAGAAACTTAATATTCTGTTGCATTTACCCTCTCAACCCCTATCCCTCCCTCTCTCTCTCCATCTCTCACGCGCACACACACACACTCACCCCCCCCCCTT
>NQII01001562.1:37845-110173 GCA_002778355.1 Clitarchus hookeri
TCATGTATCAATTCACATGTTCATGCAACAATAAAACCTCGATTTGTGAAATATGAATTACCCTGTATTCATTCATTAGTGAATTGGACCATTAAACTACAGTGTCGAAGCATTCCTACGCCCGATCACTGAGGACTAGTATTAAGTGTTGGCGCCTCACGCCACAGAACAGATTACAACACCTACGTCCAAACCTCAGCTTTGGCAGGTGTCAAGATGATACAGGAGTTTAAACAGGAGATTATGAAACAGGAATTAGGACAAGAAATTAGGCGACAAACAGAAAAGAGTGAGAAAAAATTTGAAGAATTAATAACAAATATAGACAAGTGGGGGGGTTGAATCTCTAAATAGGTTAGGAAAGGTTCCAACAGTAATTGCCTCAAGTAAAATTAATATAAACAGCAATGACGTAAAAAATAAAGGTAATACTGGCTGTGACAAAGAAGGTAAAGAATTTAATGTTGAAGGTAGAAAGGCAGAGGTTATAAATAAAGAAGATAGAATTGCAGATAATTTTGAGGAGAGTGTACCTAACTGTTGTGAAGTCAGTAAGTTGAAGAGAAAGGTAATACAGGAAGGGAGACTTCTGGTTAGGGGGGTACAACCTAATAGTAATAGTGAATTAAAGCTGCGAGAGGGATCAGCTGGTGAATTGCAACAGGCACGAGTTGCTGAGAGTAAGGGGCATCCTAGATTGAAACATTATGAAGTGTTCAGGCAACGTTTTGAAAGGAGAAAACAAAGATATAAACAAAGCGTCAGTAAAGTAGTCAGAAAAAAGATAAGGAATAAGAGGGTAAAGACAGTAGGGAAAAAGAAAAGGAGAAAGAAGGGTAGATTAAAGGCGATAGGTAAAAGGAAACACGTGAAGTATAGTATGAGAAAGGTAGTAAGGAAAAAGGGAAGGAAAGTGAAACACAAGGAGAGAACGAAAAGGAAGAAGAAAAATGTAGTAAAGCAGAAAGACTGCAATTTAGATAAGTTAGATATGTAATTTTTTTTTATACTTTCTTGTATCATTGTTTTTATACTTTGGTTATACAGTAATAAGGTAAGGGAGATAAGTAAATGTTTTTATTTTGAAGAAAAATTATTTTAAATAAAGGACCCTACAAGTAAGTCACAATATGTACAGGATACGTGGGGTAAACCCTTCTCAGACAACAGTAAAAAAATTATAAGATAATGGTTAATAGAAAATATATCAGACTACTGACCTAGAAAATGTTATTTGGTAAGAATTAATAATCGTGAGAGAGAGTGTTTCTGTTTAAGAACATTGAATCATTATATATCAAGTAAATGCAGTACAATCCTTAATATTATACTGAAACTTGTAAGGAATAGAATTTGTTTCAAAAAACAACTGTGTCGGGTCACAGAAATCTTAAGTTAATTCAACTGTTGTTTACATTTTCCAAAAGTGGAAGTAGGTAAACTGAAAGTGATCAAAGTTGTTTGATGACCAACTTTTGCGCTGACGTTCAGCATTCCCAGAGTGAATACTTCTAGGGTTGTGACTACGAGATAGTAGCTGTATCTATGACTTCTAATTTATTTTCCTGTACTTTGTTTACACCTGGCTGAAGCTGTTTTACGGTTTTGTATCGAACGTATTGGTAAATGAGCACGTGTTAATTAATTATGAGTGGCCACATTAAAAAAAAAAAGGTTCATCTGCGTCAGAACTAAGAAAATTTGAGTGTCGTAGTTATGATGCGTATCTTAAATGGTGGTTCAATATGCAAAAGTGCATAACAATTGTGCTGCAGCCAGGCATTTTTCCGTTACCGAAGCAAATGTTCGCGAGGATCATTCTACCGGGGAGTCTGATTCAAGTGATAAATAATTGACACCGAACAGTTTCTTTTAATACTGCATTCTGTTCTATTTCTTGTACTACAGATTTGATGACTGGAAAGCTTTTACCTAATTTACTTATATTAAAAATAATTTTCATGGGATATTTGACTTCCGAGTTATTTTATCATCATGGCGTGTCAATAAGTGTTTGTGGCAAAATTTTATTTTTCGCATTAGCAAAGAGCAAATACAGGGGGTCGTCTTATATTCAAGGTCGTCGTCATATTTGGGTGAATACGGTAAATATGGTAATCCAAAAACACAAAGTGCTATTACAGGCTTGGGACTTGGCTGGTAACAATAATCCTTCGTATGGTAATAAAGCCTCTCTAAACACAATATGATTTCACATCTACACATATATTAGTATGGGGTACACACACACACTTATCACCCAGTATCTACATTACAGGAGAGAACATGGACCTGCCTCAAGGGCACTGTGAGGTTTGTGGCTCCTTGTGGCGCAACAGAGCTCCTGTGTTCTGGAGAGGAGATGAGAGGAGATATGTGGGCGGCTCTTAACATTGATGTCTTGAGAGCCTATGAGAGTGAAGCGAGATAAATATGGAGCAATGCCTGAATACAAGGGTGGGGGAAACCGGAGATCCCCGAGAAAACCTGCCAACCAGCAGCATCGTCTGGCATGGCTCCCACATGCAAAAATTCGGGAACGACCTTGCCAGGAATCGAACCCAGTTTTTGCCTAGGTGGGAGGAGAGTAGTCTGACCACTATACCCCATATATCTTGTGCACCCTTTCTTTTGAACCCAAATAATGGCAGGTAATAAAAAAAGTGTGAGATACATGGGCGAATATGTCATTTTACGTTGGTGTCATTTCAGTGAAACTGCAGATGTCTGTCCACACCCTCCCCTGCTGGATGATGAGGTACTCACGGCGTTCAGTATGATGATGTGGTTGACGTGGCTGAGATACTGCAGCTGATGTGTGACCAGTACGCACGTCTTGTTCTTCAGAAACCCACACACACACTGCTCGAACAGGTGTCTGCCAACGTGAGAGTCCACCGCCGACAGCGGGTCGTCTAGGATGTAGAAGTCTGCCTTCTTGTACACAGCCCTGCACAGTTCCAGCACTCGGCCAATCACAAACTGCTCCAGCCACGTTACCACACCACGGGGACTAGCAGTATCATTACAACTGACATTCCTCGACTTTTCCAACAACCGTGTTACATTTCCCTCAATAGCTTATAAAGCAAAAATTAACATCATTTTATATTTTTTTATTACAAATTTTTAACAAAGTATGTATATTAATCGTTATGATTACACATACAAAGAGACCCATGTTTTTTTGCAAGGCGCAAATTCGCGAAATTTTCGTGAGACTAACATATACACACTTAAAATACTACTACTTTAAAGTCCCATAAGTACAGGCAGAAATGTGATGATACTGCTCGTCAGTTGGTAGTACTGCAAACCGTGGTGATGGGGCAATTGATGTGTACGACAATGGTAAACTTATTGCTCCTATCAAACTTCACTGCACCCCTCTCCCCAATGTGAAGGGAGGGGCAACACTACGCACCTGGCGAGGCTTATGCGGGCACGCTGTCCCCCGCTGAGGGCGACACCTCTCTCACCGACCAAGGTCATGTCGCCTTCAGGCAGCAGCTGAAGGTCGCGCTGCAGGGCGCACGCACGCACGACGGCCTGGTAGCGCAGCTTGTCCAACTGCTCTCCAAACAGGATGTTGGCACGTACCGAGCCAGAGAACAACCAGGGCTCCTGCGCCGCGTAAGACACACGTCCTTCCATGCGCACAAACCCGCTCAGCAGCGGCAACTCTCCCAGCAGGGCGTGCAGAAGTGACGTCTGGAATGAACATGAGACGGCTCGCCATGTCTGGTCCTCGCATCCACTACACACCACACACTATTCTGCAATTAATTCCATAGTTAAATTTGCACAAGTGGCACTCTTCCCTTTATCACAGAAGAGACAAGGAACTAAATTTAAACAGATTCGGTCGCCATATTGCCAGCTAGTATTACTGTGCTTGCCTATAATTGTGTATGCTGGTGCAGTGAAGATTGCTCGTCAAAATATGCATAGTATAAGCAAGCATGGATTTTTAATTAATTCCACTACATTAGCTATTCCAAACTGACGTGCTCCTATTTATCTCCATTGACCCAAGACACATTAACGGCCTGGATTATGTCTAATTAAATGAAAAACCAACATTTAAATACAAAATGTCATGCTCCTTTAAGCAAAATTAAAATTAAACATTTTTGCAGAATGAGACAAACAATGCAAATAGCAACACTATAATTATTTTCACAAACACTGTATGTATTGTATTTAGATCCATTAAAATTTTATCTCATCATTTGTGCCACCAATAACTGTATTTGGGATATGAATATCTTAGATACTGTCTCTTAATATGTAGCACACTTAAATATTACTAGTGGCCAACTAAAATGTAAAATTAAATTGTACTAATTATAAGACAAAATCAATAGAAACCTAACCAGAATAATGTCAACAAAACATCACAGAACATGTGTAGCAATTGTTTACAATTGAGTACACTTAGACATAAAGACAGCATCACAATTTTGTCTGTGTATGCCTAGTTCCTTTGTCATTGGGTAGACAGTAAATACAATATAACCACACCATAATGATATTTGCCACCTTTATGCACTCTTTCTTGCTACAATAATCGAATAACTCAAAGCTCTCGAGATGAAAAACAAGTATGTATTATGATCTGGATATAAGTATAAACAGAACGTTGAAAGACAGTCAACAATTGTACCTAATTTTCCCCTCAAGTCACTCTTACACACAAAGGGATCTAAATGTGTTGGCTACACTTCCACTAGAGCTGCACCGATTCAAAACAGCCTCTGCCGATTTTGCTGATGTTGTCCGAATCAAACTGGCGTTTTGCTTCTGCCGATGTGGACAATGCAGATAATTTCCCCTNCCGATTTTGCTGATGTTGTCCGAATCAAACTGGCGTTTTGCTTCTGCCGATGTGGACAATGCAGATAATTTCCCCGTGAAGTGACAAACATAACATGTCGCCCCACCAGTACAGGTGATCAGAAAACGAAAGCCTCTGTGAAAAAGATGCTACACTTCCACAGTTTTTTTCAAACAAAGTTTGTAGTTTTTGTCCCCTAAGCTCCACCCTGCTGTGAGATGATTATCTATTGGCTTGATATTGACCAGTCCTAAGGGAGATAGTAAGAAGAAGCAGCAAGGGGTAGGGTGGGACTGTTTTCACAGCTACGGATGGAGAACAAGTCTGCACGCATTGCTTGTCAACATGCATCAGTTTTTATTTTGGTCGCTTGAAACACTATCANCGGATGGAGAACAAGTCTGCACGCATTGCTTGTCAACATGCATCAGTTTTTATTTTGGTCGCTTGAAACACTATCACACAGGTTACAATGTATTTCGTTTTTGACTTAGGTTTATATTCAAATTTTTTTGATTATGTATTTCAATCATAAAATGCTTTCCCACGGGTTATTAAGATTATAAAGTATTCTACATAAGTGAATTTGGTATATAAGTTTTTGCATATTATTTAAAGTCATACACGTTAAGTTTCCCCTATATAGTGAACATGGAAATTGTTCCCTTCAGATGCATTACATAAAAGGATCCGTATTTACGACTTTACATTTTCATTTCAAAAATTTATTCTGTGATGGGAATTAACTTTTAATCTTCATGTTCATAAACAAATATTTTTATAGCAACCAAATGCGTAGCAAAGCACCCAAGCACAAATCATCAATTACCATACATTTTGTTTTTTGAAAGAATCAAGTATGTTGCAAGTAACAGTATGGACAAGTGTCCGTTCTTAAGATTGGCATAACTTCTTACCTTTCCTGCACCAACTGGTCCAATAACTGCCAACAACTGACCAGGACTGACGTGGAGGTTGATATTAGTCAGCGTGTTCTCAATAGACTCAGGAAGCCATGCGGCAGTCACTCCAGAAACTGCGATGGCCAGCTGATCTGAAGGGAAGTACCCAATTCCCTTCTCTCCGGCCGGCTTATCCGTCACAATCATTTCCACCGACATTATGTCACGCGCATCGTCTTCTCGAGGTCTTCGCAATTCTTCAAGTTTTAAAAATTTCTGAAAAGAAACGGAAAGCAAACGGTTTTGTCTGTTCTTAAATTACCTTTACTGAGCTCTATAATGTCACTGTCAAGCATCTTTAATTACTAATATCAGAGGCAGAATTTCAATTTTGTACCAAACACCTGAGTTGATATTAAATTGTGCAAAAAAAATAACAAGTTTCAAACGGCACTTGGCCGTCAAGAAAGAGACAGTAGCAGCTGAGTTGTTTAGCGCTCTCAGGTGGAGCCTGAAATTGATATTTCTAAATGCATGTGCACTTGTCGGGATCATACAAATTCTTTGATTTGAAAGAACCTAGGTGATGTGTGTATTGAGCACGTGCCACCCACGCGCTCCAGCCGCCGTGCAGAAGTGCAAGCAGCCCAGCGCTCGGCCATCTTCTCCGTCCTCTCCCTTCGCTCACCCAGGGTACGTATGCCGGCTGTGGAATGCAGTTTGAGGCTGGTTCGACTCAGCTCAGTTATGCACCAGTAATCTGCCTGAGCGCACGTACAACTGTATGTTGTCTACAAGCACTTTACTTTACCTGCTACTTTGCCCACAGTGCTAAGCCCTCGTGGTCACCACCAAGTACGCAGTACATCGAGGGTTGCCTTCCACCACCTCTGCACCCTCCAAGGTCATCCAATGCCTCCATTTTACAAGAGAGAGAACTTCGCTCCCACCTGCTCAAGCATGCGACCTGGGATTCATATAACACCACTCCAGCTCCCAGAGGACAGTCATTGGTCTCGATAGAGCTCAGGTTGTACGCCCGCATTCTCCCCATTACAGGGACTCCTGCACCCTGGTCCCTATGGGGGAAAGCTGAACTGTGACCTGCTGTTGAAGGCAACCCAGAAAAGGTTAAGGGGTCATGGTCTCTCTGNCCCTATGGGGGAAAGCTGAACTGTGACCTGCTGTTGAAGGCAACCCAGAAAAGGTTAAGGGGTCATGGTCTCTCTGTCTCTCTCTCTCTCTTTTTTCTACACATTTTGTAGCCTTTATCCATATGTAAAATTTTCATTATTACGGGCCTTCTCCCTTCAGCTATGCATCAGTCAATATAAAAAGCAAAACTGACAGGAACATAAATTGTTACTAATATGCCATTTTGTACTTTATAATGTGTATAATGCAAAAAAAAAAAACCACTATTGATTTGCATGAATGTAAATATCACTCTCACACTACAATATGAAGACTAAGAACAACGTTATCAACTTAACTGGCCGCCTGCATTCCAGTGCATATGGTAGCATTGATGTAGTTAATAGGCAGTGAATTTTTTTAAGTACGTATGATTTCAAAAGTGGTCANCCAGTGCATATGGTAGCATTGATGTAGTTAATAGGCAGTGAATTTTTTTAAGTACGTATGATTTCAAAAGTGGTCACTTTACTATGAGCAGCCTGTAATTCTGAACATTTCACTTTTAATAGTATCTTAAAACATGGACGTATTTTCACAGTTCACCACCAACCTTACTGAAGCTACAACAATTGGTGTTAACATTAAACTATGTGCAGTTGCAGGTACAATATTTTCCAAGTACTTAGTTATCTGCAAGTCAACCACAGCTGCGCACACGAGCTGCATCTAGTCCTAGAGGAGTATCTTGCCACGAATGCAAACATTACAAACACGTACAGAGGAGTCGTGAGTGACTGTGCAACGTACCTCCAGCCTCCTGATGGACACCAATGTCTCTGCAGCTGTTAGTATTCCCCGCGGGAAAAAGTCTGTCATGGACACCCTCAATATACCAAAAAATGAGGCCACCACAAACACCTGCAGGCAAAAGAATTATTTTCATTTCCTACTGTACACAATGACCTCAAGAGTTACCTTTTACATTACAGTAGAAATTCGACTATCCAAACGTTGGTTATACGGACAACCGGTTATCCGGACTCGTTTTAAAAATAAACAGAAAAGAAAAGACTCTTTCATCACAGTAATCCCTCGCCCGCGGAGGAGATACAAGCACTTGTCGACTCTTGTGATTTGCCCTTTCATGTGTTCTTAACTGATTACATTTTTTTTATTTCATGCACAGTTTCTGTTTTGGATAAGCTTACTATGTTCTATGCATGTGTAGTAAATTTTACGTTGTGTGAAAATAATTTTTTTTATCAATTCTTTTACCTGAATTTCCAATATATTTCCGTTATCCGGATTGTAGATTATCAGAATTAACTTTGGTCCCTATTAGTCCGGATAATCGACTTTCTACTGTACTGTACAAATATGTACAACATACAAAACACAAGGAAAGAACATTTTTGGACAGCCTTTTTACAACATTACATTGATTTTATTTTTTTTTAAATAATCTACTAACACTAATAAAATTGATTAATTTACTATACATACAGCAGTAAGAATATGTTTTGACTTGAGGACTTTTCAAATGAAGATGATCCGGGATCACAGATGTAACAAGACGCCATGCTAGTACTGCCAATACATTACTAGTAATAAATAAATGTGTCTCAATACGACACTGCTAATGTCTTGATTTGAAGCTGTTCTTCTTGTACGCAGAATATTACACTGTATCCTGTATTCCAATCAAAAACCACGCAATATTATAAGACCACAAACAGCATGATGTAAAAATTTCACTTAAAAAATTATTTAAGGTTAAAAAACTGATAGCTTTAACAAGTACAATGAAAAGCAGGAATATATTATTACCTCATATGTAAATATTAATGTATTAAAATTTGTCCAAATAAGAGAAAATAAGACACATTTTTCTCATAATAACGATATTCAAAGTAAAGAGAAATATCTTGTAGGAATGGGCATATTCGGATTCTCGATACCATGATACCCTCAATACTGCTAGTATTGAGAGATATCAAGGACGGAATACCAATTCTTCGTACTGGGAAATGTTATTCCTTGTAAACACTACCGTTGGAAAAGAACAATTGCACACTTGAGTCATGATGCTAATGTTATTTGCTGTGTTTTATTACTGTATTTAGTTTGCTTAATTCTAACAGCACATTTTCTTAAAATATTTTTGAAAAAAAAAATTAGTGGCTGAGAATAAGTAGCATAAATTTTTTGACCTGAAATAATGTTTAGTGCAACGGTACTGATTTTTTAATAATTATTTTTAGTTGTTATAGTTATAACATTTGTAGTATAAATGTTAATAAATTAATTTGTTTTCCAATTTTTAAAAAAAGGTAGATAAGTTACAGAAATTTTTGGTTGAAGTGTGCAATAAAATGGTTCACGAAAGGTGTACGTACAACAAAGTGCAAAGTGACATGTTCTACAGATGACATCACATGCAGGAGATGTACTATACTGTACATATTGCATCCATGCCGTGTACAGTGAACTACATCCTCCAGAACACAATGCGAATTTCCGTTGCAGCCAGTCGGGTGGATGCATGCTTGTGGGAACGTGATCTAGGGCATTGCACCATCTAGGGGAAACCTAGCAATTGCACGTGGAGTAATGGTGCAGCCACCTAGCAAATACATGCCGGCAAAATTGAGTGGCCATCAATCGCATTGGCATATAATTTAAGATATACTGCTTCTTGAAAATAGTTATTACAGATAATATTCAAATGAAATCAATATGTAAGTACAGTAGTATTTCTCTAACACTTGGATTACAGTTGCGATGTTCTCCCAGAAATGCCATATATGATACTGTAAAATAAATAACAGCAGTCATTTACCATGCAATTCTGTTTTCCAATGCAAAAACCACAGCTGTGATTGACATTTCAAACGATTGTGTGCGCATCTGCTGTGCTATTTTTGTTCTACAATGGGAATACAATGCTTCATTTACAGCAACAAAAAAAGTACACATTATTTTGCTTCATTAAAACAATTTGTGATTATTTTTTGTAGAATTAAACGGAATTTAAAAAAAGTGGCTGGGAAGACAGTCTATTTGAAATCTAAGAATCAAACTTGGGTTGCCTGGGAGAAGTACGGGATGCAATTACTTGATTTCAAAAGCACAAATGTATCTTTTGGCAGAGTGAAATATTACATTTGTTTAGATGGAAGACCATTTGTAATGAAGGCAAAATTAAACTTCCTACTAAAATTAGACTTCCTACTGAAGTGATGGTTCAACCTGTGGCCTCATATGTATACAAATAATTTTTCAAAATGTTAAGTATTGAGTATTGGTAAAGGTATCAAGTATCGAAAAGCAAAGTTACAGAATCAATGAAGGTATTGTATCAAGAAAATTTTGGAATTGGCCCATCACTAAAATTTACAAAATAAGACTTCTAATGTTTGTGGTAAAAATCATGGAGTAAGCAATTTATGTAATGTTTTCTTTTCAAAGATGAACACAGTAGGAAGAAGTTGACACACCGCGTAGGCAGGCAACTTGAAAGATCACTTTTACAAATAAAAAGTTACATTTTTTACTTTTGATGGCATGGTATTACAAAGTCAAATTATTAATTGGAAATAGTCACAAACAAATGTCTCAAGAAATGACAAAATATTGTGGCCCACTTCGTTACAAGTGCACACTCACTTTCTCAGCGGTGACGATGTTTCCCAGAAACACATACACGAGGATTGTGACGAAGAGAGTGAGGCGCGTGGTGAATCTCTCAAATGAGAACATTACTGCTCGAAGGTACGATGTCACTCGAATCACAGAAATTTCAACACTACGAAAAAAAATGTGCATGGATACAAACGGAGAAAGAAAGAAAACATACATACATGTGTGCAAGTAAAAAACATTTTAACATAAATTAAATGACTTACAGAGATATCAATATCACGTTAGGAAAAAAACTGCCAGGTATCAAACAAAATGTATGAAGAAAAAAAACAGATGAACTTGTTACAGTAAAACACTAAGTAACAAGGAAACGCAGACACAATTAACCATTTTAAAAAAAACTACGAAAGAAAATATGTAATATTACAGGTACACAAAAAAAAACAGTGAGTGNGACACAATTAACCATTTTAAAAAAAACTACGAAAGAAAATATGTAATATTACAGGTACACAAAAAAAAACAGTGAGTGAGAGAGTGTGTGAGAGGGTATGTGAGAGGGTGTGTGAGAGAGGGTGTGAGAGAGAGTGAGAGAGAGAGAGAGAGAGAGTGAGAGAGTGATACAGTGAGAGTGATACAGTGAGAGAATGATACAGTGAGAGAGTGATACAGTGAGAGAGAGAGAGTGAGTGAGCAAATGGGTGAGCGAATGGGTGAGCAAATGGGTGAGTGCGCGTGCATGTGCGCGTGCGTGTGTATCTCTGCTCTCTTTGAGACGTAGCCATTTGTGACAGAGGGATGATAATATTCTGCAGTACTGGTTACTGGCACGCATGACAGCCAATGGTAGTGGAGTTGGACAAATATATATATTAGTGCACATAGTAGTGAAGGTTGAGATGAAATAGCTTACGTAATGTTCATTTATGCAAGCAAAACTGCACTATCTTAAGATATCTCATTTCTGCTGGTATTTCACTGAAGACACTCAAAGCTCCTTCGACACTTGCGTGGTCAGAGTGGGGGTTCATCTAGCCTAGCGCCGCCCGTGTGTATGACGCTAAGTGGCCCCTGGCTACATAATGGCTCCTCTTCTGCTATGCTCCCGAGCATCTGGCTCACCACTCGCCTTGCTGACTAGGATGCATTCGGAGGAGNAATGGCTCCTCTTCTGCTATGCTCCCGAGCATCTGGCTCACCACTCGCCTTGCTGACTAGGATGCATTCGGAGGAACCACGGTGGAGGGCAGAGGCTCACCTGCGTGGGTGCAGTAACAACAGTCTGCCTCCACTTCTAATTGGAAAGACCACCTCGAAAGGCAGCTCTTACAAAACAAAAAGAATGCAAACTAGGACTGCATGTTCTCACGACAAGCACGTCTNACCACCTCGAAAGGCAGCTCTTACAAAACAAAAAGAATGCAAACTAGGACTGCATGTTCTCACGACAAGCACGTCTTTGTCTGAAGTTCCGGGGTGATCAGCAGCAGCTTCAACATCAAAAGAAAACCTGTCTTGTAAAACAAAGTCGGGATGAAGTCATATCAGAAAAGTTAAAGAAACACATTTTTGTAGATTCTTTGCACAAGCATACTGGTTGCAAAAATGATTTGCATTCATTTTGTCCCTTTCAACTTTGTGAAAGCAACAGTTCGTGCAGGTGCCGGTGAAAATCTTTTTCAGCTCAGATCTTCAGATAACCTTGAAAGTAAGTATGAAATGGTATAAGCAGTTTGCAGAGAACAGATCAAAAAAAAAAAAGAATGCCCATAAGAATGATGGAGCTGAAGCGTGGAGGAAAGAGAAGACAATGACGACCAAGGAGGATATAGGATCAGCAAATAATGGCCTGAGTGCAGACGACAGGGGAAGACAGGAGCACAATGAAAGAGGAAGGAAAGGAAGTAAGTACAAAAGGAGATGNGCCTGAGTGCAGACGACAGGGGAAGACAGGAGCACAATGAAAGAGGAAGGAAAGGAAGTAAGTACAAAAGGAGATGGTGGTATCCATTTTGCTACGCTGACTGAAAACAGCAGTGGATGGTAAGATGAAAAGCCATTTGAAAAATGACGACTTACAGCCTTGAGTGTGCGACGANGCCTGAGTGCAGACGACAGGGGAAGACAGGAGCACAATGAAAGAGGAAGGAAAGGAAGTAAGTACAAAAGGAGATTGTGGTATCCATTTTACTATGCCGACTGAAAACAGCAGTGGATGGTAAGATGAAAAGCCATTTGAAAAATGACGACTTACAGCCTTGAGTGTGCGACGANGACTGAAAACAGCAGTGGATGGTAAGATGAAAAGCCATTTGAAAAATGACGACTTACAGCCTTGAGTGTGCGACGAGCTTGATGAATGGAATCTCCCACGTGTAAAGCTTTATCACCTGGATTCCACTTATAATCTCATTCATCAGTCTCACTCTCTCATCGGTCCGGTACGCACAGCGTAGTCGCAAGCCAGCGATCTTCTTGCCGATAAAACCTGCACACAGAAAGTCACGCCGACAGTTCATGTCTGTAAGTCAGAGAGCCTGCTAGCACGTGAAGTATGTGTGACTGAATCACAATTAACTGAAACATTCTGAAAACAACTTTGAAAAAATATTGCAGCTTGAAAGTGCACAGATTTTACTGTAAAAACTTAAGTACTGTGCTATTTCCAAAGTTTTTTTATAGCAAAATTTTTTGGCACCTATCATCACTAGTATTTCAAAGCAAATAGTTCCGCCTGAAAATGTTACACTATAAATATTAACAAGGAATTATTATTTGCGAAGATGTTATATTTTGTGATTTAAGGTCGCTTTTTCCCGTAAAGTTTGGTGTTTAACTGTATCTGGCGTAAAATCAACACGATTTAAAAAAAAATATTAATTGAACTTAATGAAGAGCATCTTCGTGAATAAAATGATATGCCTACAAACATAAACTTGACTTACCCTTGTTGCCAATAATTGTTTGAACATCAAGGGACTTTTATTACCAAGAATAATGTTTAACTTCCTGGGGGGGGGGGGAGGAATCGGAAGATTTATAGTAATTTATTTCAATATACACGTGTCTTTTGAATAAACTGGTATCCTGTAAGGGCCTATTCGAAACCTTTAGTCTTCTAATAATGGATAAGCACCGAGCCCGAGTACAGGTTAACTCGCGACAGGTGTAAGTGTACAGGAAAGTCAGAAGATGTGGTTTTGAATGATTAATTATTTAAAAACCATGTAGAAATAAATTTTAATCACCTTATTTATTCAATTCTGTCTCAAAATTACATTTTTTTTTGCACTGAAAAATAATTAATTACTTTAGAAGACAGACATTTGTCACCAACATGAAGAGGACGGGAGGGGTACATTGCTTCACCCCTCCGGCCGCTTCCCCTTTGCCATCACGCCCGCAGTGAACTCGCTGCCCAATCGATGATCTCTCCACACACTTTCAGCTGATTGAGTGTGCGCGGGACATTCAAAATTTGCCTTGCATTCAGTGTCTTATTATTTTCATTTTCAGAGGGTTAAGAAGTTTTAGGTCGACTTGCGTTTGGTGTTGGATTTCAATCAATTACATACAGTATTTTGAAATGTTATTCTTTATTTAAACGAGTAGAGGTGAAATGTTTTTTAACGTATTATTTACAGTAATAGATTTTTTTACTACCATTTTTNCTTTATTTAAACGAGTAGAGGTGAAATGTTTTTTAACGTATTATTTACAGTAATAGATTTTTTTACTACCATTTTTATTGTATTTATTTGCTAAACTTTATTCACAGATAAAGTACAGATCTCATTATTCTCTAAATGAAATATAATGNTTTTATTGTATTTATTTGCTAAACTTTATTCACAGATAAAGTACAGATCTCATTATTCTCTAAATGAAATATAATGAGGTCTGAAATTGTATTTTATTAATGTACATATTGGAACCCTCATCTACTGAAATCCCACATGTATGGAAATTTTTTGACAGTCCCCTGAAAAACGGTAGATAGGAAGTCGACTGTAATGCTAGGATTAAGAATATCTTGCTAGCAATAAGAATATCCAATTTGACAATGTGCTAAATAACATTGTTGACATTTTTTTTCCAAGATGTTTTTATAAACATTGCAAACATTTGTTAACACAAACCTCATTACCAATAGGCAAAAACGTGGGTCCTTGAGGTTTGTATTAAAATGGTTTCACTGAAGCAGGGAGGAAACCACATGGTTTCTGACCTAGGTCACGCGAACCACCTCAGGTCTGGCCTCGGAGTGCATACACAGCTGGTGGCCGTACCTTGCAGCGGAATGAAGAGCAGCGCGGCGACGATGCCGACGAGAGCGGCAATGCCCATGGCGTTCCACATGAAGTAGGCGATGACGACCATCTGGAGCGGGCCCAACCACAGGTACTGCAGGTGGATCAGGTCGTTCTCGAAGCGGCTCACGTCGTTGGACAGCATGTTCACTATCTGANCAACCACAGGTACTGCAGGTGGATCAGGTCGTTCTCGAAGCGGCTCACGTCGTTGGACAGCATGTTCACTATCTGGCCGACGGTGGTCTCCCTCAGCGCCGCCTCGCTCAGCCGCAGACACTGCCACACCACAACTTGTGCAATGAGTTTCACTACAGAACTACAGTTAACTCAGCACCTTCTTCACACTTTTTGAATCAAACCTTTGAAAAATCACCCTACTGATGACGTGTTCAGTTATTTCCCAAATACGCCATGTATCACAACCGTTTTATAACTTTGTTAACATAAAAGTATCTTATTTTTCGTTAAATTTAAGTTTCACCTATATTTTTTATAAATTATAATATACCATTTAAAACCAATATGAATAAAAACAGTGAGAAAATATGTGTGTTGGCAGCGCCTAGTAAGAAATAGTTCTCATACAAAATATTTCTACATCTGAGTGCGCACGAATTCGGTGCGTCGTCCTTTGGTGTAATGTTCTTGACTTAGTTAAGATCTTGGAAGTAGGACTTTAGCAGGGCTTCAGTAAAGTGTGAAGTAATGGTGAATGGATTATACAATTAACTCAGCACCTTCTTCAGATCTACAGTACATTCAGTCCTTTTTGTATCCTCCCTACACAGGTAAAATTAACACCGCTGTGGGTTCAATAACCGTATTCCTGCGATAAACAAGTGCATCTCTTTTCCTACGACACAGCTATAACCAGGAACGCATGGCAATCTTACTTTATAGCATGAGGTAGGGTATACAGAAGTAACAGGCCTCTACGTTACTAACACAGTGAAACCCCCTATTTTATATATATATTTTAAAAGACCACAAAAAAAGTTCCAAAATGCAGGGAAGTGAGAAACAAGGGAAGTTTGTGTACATACAGTACATAAAAGAACGTCAGTTAAGATATTATGTGAACCTCCTACTGAAACATCAATTATTGCAAATTCAGGTGAAGAGATGGGCTCCATACTCGACTGACTTTGGCGTTGGGCGCCATCTAGCACGTGTTAGTATAAGCAATTCTCTGAATGGCTACTAATAGTTCACCATTACACCGAAGCGTTGCATTAGGGTCATGCACGTGCAGCGGTATAAGCTTTCTAGGAAACGCGACTATCGACAGAATAATGAAGGAGAAATGTTAGAGAGAGACAGAAAGCTTCCCTGCAAATATTTTCTTTTGCAGCATTACCATATTTTCATTTCCTGCTCTTTCTGAAGAACAGTGTGCAAAAGAAGTATTATTGAAGAAATGTTTTTTGTGTCAATATATTTCAAAATAATTATTGCGTATTCAACCAATGGGGAAGTGGCGAAGAGGTGTTAAGGCGGGCAGAAATGTACTGCTAAGTCATGAGTGATGCATAAACTTAAAGCAGCGAATAGAAGAATTTGTAGCTCTGCAGATGTTACCAAAGGGTAAGTTGATGTAGCCTATCATGATTTACTGTAATTCTGCCACCTAAATTCCTTTCTAATCTCGTTCTTCAAATTGACCTTCAAAACTTGCATCGCAACAGTTGTTCTTAGATGTTGTTGCGGCTATAGATTAAAACTAATTTTAAAACTTCTTTACTTGACGTTTTTAACTCTATGGTTTACAAATAGATTCAGTCAAATATGTTTAAGTACATTGCTTCTGCTTTCTGCATGTAATTAAGTTATTATACATTACTTATTACATTTTTATTATATCTCATCTAATAAGGTAAACTTATTAGTGTGTGTGTTAAACTATCTTCTCGTGGATAAGCAGTGCGGTACCCGAGGTTGGTGCAGTGATTGGTAACTAGCCTCCTGCCTCTTAAGATCCCTGGTTCTATGCCAGGCCCTAGTATTCAGGACAGTTTGTGATGTAAGTGTGCTAGACACTGCCGTGGTGTGGCGGTTTTTCTCAGAGTGCTTTATTTTCTTGCGGAGGCCGCATTTCGTTACTGCCGACGAGCACCGAACTCACAGATGGGTTACGAGTGTTAAGTCAGCAGTAAGGGAACACTAATCAGCAACAGCCAATATTTCTATCTGTCAGCGAACTGATATTTTCCGAACACTACGCCACGATTTACATATAAGTTAAAGAAGAAAAGATTTAAAATATAAATTACACCCTTAAATTTATGTTAGCTAATTTGAAAACACCAAAACACATTGCAGATGCACAAAAAGAAAGCATCTCTCAAGGTAAGTAATTTTTGCAGTTATTGAGTGGAACATGTACATGACCCAAGCATATTTTCACATGACAATCAAGGTCGCTACAGAATACCATGAACAAGTTTCCATAACTTTTCTAGGCTTTCCAGAAAAAAAAACCTTAATTTCTTCAAAATTGAATTAAATATTTTCTAACACAAAAATTGCAACATAATTAAACGTGGCTAAACATAAATTTTCTAAACTTACAGTTATCTGAAAATTCAAATTATTTTAGTTTGAGTTATACAATTCTTTACTTGCAAGATCAATTATTTTCTCTATCTGNGGCTAAACATAAATTTTCTGAACTTACCGTTATCTGAAAATTCAAATTATTTTAGTTTGAGTTATACAATTCTTTACTTGCAAGATCAATTATTTTCTCTATCTGAATTTTTATCAACTCCCAAGAGTTCAAAATAGTTATTCTGTAGAGATGATATTGCAAATATCTAGCTGTCCAGAACATCTACTGGCTAAGTGTAATGAGGTTTTTATTTCCAGCACGAGTGTTCCCACGCCTCCCCCTGGAATCGTATAGGTTTCGCACGACACCTTTCTAATTCTTTACAGATGTTTTGGGCTTTCCAATTCTGTGGCAAACCCTGAATATTTATTTGATTGCTGTCATAATTATTACCAATTTCCATGCAGTGAGCTCTGCCATGATGATAAATAATAAAGTGTATAAACTGTAGTGTTGTCTTCACAAGTTTTGCACAGATATGAAAACACGGTGATGACTGAAGTTTGTTCCGTAACATGCAGCTTGCGACCACGGTCACGAATATCTTCGTACATATTGTTAACAAAGATACATAATACAAAAATGTGCACTAAAATAAAAAAATATGTGCAAACTTGGCAGGAAACGGCGCTCTGCTGAAATGTTTCTCTGCATGGCAAAATCTAACAGTAATTCCATAATTGTATATTTTGTAACAATTAGCAGAGCCTTTACGTGAGAGTTGTCGTAAATTTGATATATTGTTACATTTATATATAATACAGTATTAATTTATAGTAGGTTACAGTTTTCAAGTGTATTCAACTCATTTGTACTGTTACTGCCAAAAAAATGTATGCCTACGAGACACTGAGCAGTGGAATAAAAGATATCCTAATCTTGTACTGCTGAAAAACTGAAATATCCTAATCTTGTACTGCTGAAAAACTGAAATATCAAAATCTGCAAGAAAGTAATCATCATACATTTAGATACCTACAAACTTTATAAAAACTACCATACTCCATATATCCCGTTCCTTTTGGCACCTCCACCGCACAGTGATTTCAATGGATGGCTATTAACATTTGGCCTCTTCCCTTTCCTCCAAGGACCCTTGTCAATGTCAGGCTAGATAGTAAACTTGCTGGATGGTGGTGGCATTAGGGCCGCAGAGCAAGTGAGTTGAGCCACTTTCACTGCTTACAAGGAAAGTGTGCAGTTCTTCCAAAGTGACGTATCAGCTGTGCTACGTATGTCAGCCACACTTCCGCCCAACTCCCACATGATACGTGATAAATGTGTTAACTGTTATGACACCGCTGCACATGTCAAAAAAAGACAGGCAAAGAAACTACTTTTCCGAGACAGAAAATCCTCACTGTATTTGTGTTATGTTATGGTCGGTCACCCTCCTGTTAAACAGTCTTCGACTGGTGTGTGTCACGCATGACGGTTTGTTCGCCTGAGAGAGAGAGAGAGGGGGAGAAAGAGAAAGAAAGAAACTAAGGAAAGTGTGTGACTGTAAAAACACACTCCCTCCCCTTGCTGGCCGACAGACCCTTGTCAATGTCAAGCTGGTAGATTATGTCAGCAGGGTGGAGCTCAGGATAAAAACTACAAACCTTGTGCATTATTTCCAATGAGGTTTTCCTTACCCAGCCTGTTTCCTTCCACTGGAAAACTTTCAAAAGGCCGGCACACTACAACCACTCCAACTGGCATGTAAATTATTTTTTCCCATAAGATATTCAAAGTTCTTAGTAACTATTCGAATTTTTTTAATATCCACTCACCCTTATTAATGACACTGGCTGCTGGTTTTGATATTAGTTTCGGTGGAAAAAATTTTTAGTGAAAATCATAGAATTTTCATCGGAAGATTTTTTTATACGAACATTAAGTCAAAGGTACAAAAGTCTTTGATTCAACTTCAAAAATGCGAAGCTTTGCACACCCCTATTAGCCAATAGGAAACTCTTTTGATTGTTCCCAAAGGAGTTGAACAATTTTACATTTTGAAAGCATGAAAATTTGAAAAAATAAGTGTGCACGGGAATAATACTTTACAAAGTAGTATTATATACTGTAATTATTTCAGTGGTATCAATAAAAGTGTAATTGATTTTCCAGGGAAAATACCTATTCAAGAATGAATGTCCAACGTGAACTAAAATGGAATGAATAAACAATCATCATCCGATTTTTCAATGTTAAAAGATTTCCAAAAATTAAATTTATGAAAGAATTACTGATAAGCACATATGTATTGTTTTTTTATTCTCAGGCTAACTACAGTGGAACCGCTATGTATTGAACCCAGATGGATTGAAAGTACACATCTATGAAAGATATTCTGTGGTCCCATTTTTTAATTATTTGCATTTCAAGCCCAAATTCAGTAAAAGTCCACATGTATTGAAATTTTTTGTCAGTCCCCTCAGAAATGATGGATCGAGAATCCACTGTAGGTGTTGATTTAGTGGATGTACTGCAAAGTTGATTTGTTACATATGGCTGTGTAAGGATGCACAAATTGATAAAAAAAATAATAAAACTCTGATTGGGTGCTGAGTCGAGGGTGAAGCAGGAACTCACCTTCCTGTAGACCATGGAGCAGACGCCAACACGCATCTTCATGCCCAGGTGGAACACCCCCAGCATGTAGTGTTGCCGCACAAACACAAACACCCCCGTGCAGAACACCACGCCACTCGCGTACATGTACGCCATTCCCAGAGACACGTCGCTGTCTGGCTTGAAGTACAAGATCAGCTGCCCCAGGAAGAGAGGCTGCGCGAGCCTGCCAGGGAGCGAGAATTATCTCAGTACCAGTCACAAACCAGTTGGAAACTACCTCTCTTTGAACAGGACACCAGCAACAAAAATGAACATTGTCTAGCAAACTTTTAATTCACAAATTAAAATGAAATTCAATTTATTTCTTTTTAGAACACACAAAGGATTAATACGATAAACACACCAAAATCCCCTTGGTAAAAGTTTAAATGAAATAAGAACTATTGAATACAGTACATTAAAAAAAAGATGCACAAAGATTTTTAACATTATGACTGAATTGTGGGGATTATTTTAATCGTACAACTGGCAGTTACTCTATATAGCAAATGTTGCTAAGGTACCTTACACCGCAAAAGTTTCATGTATGAATGTCAGATAAAGCAATGAATGTGTGTTACCCTTAAATATAAATTCAGATTAATACAGCATGACAACTGTTCCCTTGAAAGCCTACCAACTAACAATGAAAAACATAAAAAACAGTAGTAAAATAACATAAGTACACAATGTTCTAAATAAGTACACTATGAACTTCAACCCACGTCTGCCAGGATACCGAACTAATCACAAATAACTAAAAGATATTTTTAAAAACTGGAAAGGAAATTAGGATGACGCATAGTTGACGACAGGCGAGATGTGATGTGAGAAGGACTTACCTGAACACCAGCTCCATGATGGTGAGCACGACGTTGTGGAAGGCATACTCAGCGAGGCAACACCGCAGGAGCACTCGGAGGAGGCTCGGGTTCTTCCTGCTCGCCATCTCCTCATTCCACGCACTGCCAGCAAGAACACACATCCCCACATGTGCAGCACTGGGTACATTACTGATACCACCATCAGGAACCTTCAACTCATATCGCACAGAAGCCACATGCTGTACGACCTTAAGACGTTTCATGTTGTGTAACTGCACCGACTTTAATGTGTATAAACGTAGACTCGAGATGAGAGAGACCGATTTACATTTTCCGTGAATGACCCCCTCTCCAACACAACTATCTAAGTCACGTGGTCAATGGCGATGACAGTTTGTTTACGTTGGGGTTTTCAACATTTGCACCCTTTTAAATGAATGAATAAATAGCAAATATTGGCTGCATTTAAACTACGTTAGAGGAAATCTAACCAGTGTTCTAACCTCAAATGCCATTGATGTGTTTGACGAGTGCTATTGGCAGACAGCAGTTCCATGTTGGAACACGGAGAGAGGCTATTGCACAACTCCCATGCGTTCTANGAACACGGAGAGAGGCTATTGCACAACTCCCATGCGTTCTACCTATTTTCCTTACAGTATGAAGCAGAGTGTGTAATGCAGTAAGGAAGCGGTGCAGCCAGCTGGCATGAAACGACCACGTCATGAATGTGAGAAGGATGCCACTGCACATTCACACACACTCGGCCTACGACTAGAAACTATACAAATCTACAACCACATTGCACCACACAACTGAAGAACATACTTGCTTTATTAATTAGTGTTGTACACAAAACATTCTTTTCGATGTTTTGAGGATATTTTAAAATTTTTATGACATATAACTATAATTTTGACAAAATTCAAAATAAATTACAAAAACATTTTTAAATTTTTTTGAGTATTTTGACCTAAAATTTTGTTGCAAATAATTTTTAAAAAAATGTCATTTTCAGTTAAAGTAATTCTTTCTGTGAAACCTCAAATTTGACTCAACTCCAATTAAGGTTTAACTTACAGCTTTACTAGTTCTGAATTTTATTGTGGAACTTAAAATGATACTTCACATTAATAACACAATACATTTTCAAAAAAATAATTTTGGGTTTAGCCAAAAATATAACATACATTTTATTTTCAAATTTATTTGGCACAACAAGGTTGCACAAACTATAATTTCAAGAAAAAATTAGATTTTATTTACATTTTTATTAAGCTACAGTTGACGCAGGATGCGTAAATAAACCTGTATGCATCTACGACTTCAACTCAGCCCGTGGGAAGCCACGACACTCACTCACACGGGATATCAAACACAGATTGCTCTGTCCCGAAGATGAGTACTAAAACCTGTTGCCAGTAACACCAAGCATGCACATCAATTATGCACCCCTGCCACGCCAGCATAACAAAGTCGGCCTGCAACTAAGCGAGCGCCATGATACCACCCACAACCACGGAGCTATCCCGCTTCCAACCCTCGCCAAGAGAGCGCAGCAAGGGATGATGCCACCCACTACGAGAGGAACCGGCTGGCCGAAGATGCCCAAACGACCCGAAGGATACCGAAGGAAGGCTCCATTCAGTATTTAGGGCTGGACAAGCCTCCAGAACACCAGTTGACGTCGAGTTGTCATCGCACTGGCTTCCTCTGCTATGGCAACCCAGCAGCTCGCCTTACCACAGCCGTGCTAGTCCTCTCTACCTCAAGCTTGCTTCAACCTCCGAGACACACACTCCACTTGGGAGTGCTTACCCCAGTTCCTTCAGGACCACAGTAGGCAACAGTAGGGACTTAGTGTTTCTCACGACTGCTTTATTAGTTATTCTAGATTTGCTCTTGCTTCAACAGATCCCCTTCACCTGTTTGTAACATTACTTCCGCCAGTTGCTTGGTAACTACGAAAGACTTGGAGTTAGCATGGGTCACCGTGTTTATTCTCCCGATAATAAATATGTTTCAAGTCGACGCACTACGTTCTAATTCCAAGGGTGATTTGTACTTCCCAACCCCCCTGTAAACGCCATCCCTGAACGGCGTGGCAGGTGACCAGGTCTTGGCAAACTATTGCAGATGATAGCATATGACTGCGGACTCCCTTAACTGGGTAGTTCGTACGTCGCAAAACACAATACGATTCACCGGCCACTCATTCTGTGGGCCCAGAGCACAAAGGCACTTGGCGTACAGGTACGGTAGAGCCCTCCCTACTAGGTTCACTCCACAAGGAAGCAACTAGACCACCCCAAGTCAGCTAACCCACTCCATCCACCATGTGAGATTCGCCGGTTGAAATGCTAGGATTGACCCTGCGTGATGTTATTGCATCTGGAAACTCTAGCTAGGGAATTACTGTCACCTGCCCTTTGCTTGCTGTGACGTCCCTTAGTACCTAACCCCATGCCATTCACCAGATGAGGAGGGACTAAGTAGGGCAATAAGAAGGCATCTACGACTATTACAGCCAACCAAGTGCCAGTTAACCCATCCCAGTCAGCCTTCAGACTTTCCTTCGCTCGGGATCAGGCACAAGCTGCCCACCAACTGCAGGGGCCTCACTCCTAGGTCCCTCATAATCATTTATTCGAGCCACCCCAGAAGACCGACTCAACACTGAATCCAGTCGTNGTACGTAACCCCATGCCATTCACCTGACGAGGAGGGACTAAGTGGGGAAATAAGAAGGCATCTACGACTATTACAGCCAACCAATTGCCAGTTAACCCATTCCAGTCGGCCTTCAGACTTTCCTCCGCTCGGGATCAGGCACAAGCCGCCCGCCAACTGCAGGGGCCTCACTCCTAGGTCCCTCATAATCATTTATTGGAGCCACCCCAGAAGACTGACTCAACACTGCATCCAGTCGTCGTTCGCCTCCAGCTCGGACTGCCCNACCAAGTAACACCACCTGCCGCTGCCATCCAGAGCCCAGCAGCCCCAGAACCAGCTAGTTCCAGCCGCTCCCAGACGGGACTCGGAGAGTCATCCACCGCAGACCGAACCAGGCCGACTCTATACACCGGCTCCCTCCAAGCTAAGCCACACCTTCAGTTATCAGCCCATAATGTCACTCAGGATTCTGTTAGATGTACTACAAAAGTACAGAATAAACTAAAAATAAATTTTAAAATTTTTTCTTTTTACAGCTGTAGGTTTAGGAGACAGCAATGAAATCTACTCTTTTATATCTGTTCATACATGAAATGAAAAATAAAATGCTTTTACAATTTTTATTTATTAAAATACATGGACATTACAAATATCACAAAAATAACTTGCTCTTAATGTTATTTTCACTTTGTTAATAATGCTTTATCACTATGTAAAAAATCAATACTTTTCATGCTGACAGGATTCTTTATGAAACCACCTTCCCAAATCAAAAAATCATAATTTCTATTCAAACATACAGGTAGCTTTCTACATACAAACATAGGTATTAAAACTCTAGAATTTATTTTTTCTTACCTTTCATATTTGTCACCCAAATAGTCAGACTTGTGTTCATTCAAGGGTGCATACAAGTCTTCTACCTCTAATTCCTTTGTCAAACCTCTCTTGAATATTGGCCACACCCACCTGTAAAGATACTACGTTAAGGTACACTGAACAGGTGTGTGTTGTGATGTGGGCTAGGCCCATGTGGAATATGGTTGGTACGTGGTCAACGTCCCCCTGCCCTTCGCACCGAGGCTCAGCGAGCACATCTGGCCTCGGAAGGAGATACGAGTGATATGTAACTGGCCCAGGGAAGCGACCATGCCGGGGCTGCATCAGCACTGTTATGCGATAGCTGGCCGTCCAGCTGTGATCACTATGTGATAGACAAGGGAGTGATATCACCCTTTGGTAAAATTCTATTACATTTTGTGCATGTTGTTTGTGGCGTAAATTCAGAAACCCCAACAATGTAAAGAGATTAGCAGTATTACAATGAACCATGGTCATAAATTATTACTATCAGCTGTGAAGTTAAATTTATGGCAGAATTTGAACACACACAAAGACTATACATTGAAAAGCATAAATAGAAATCACAAGTCAACNAGTTAAATTTATGGCAGAATTTGAACACACACAAAGACTATACATTGAAAAGCATAAATAGAAATCACAAGTCAACTTCAAGACATAAAATTCACTCAACTCAAGGACGTCCATCACCGTCAGTGCCTACGGGATGTGTGTTTGTGGACACAATGAATTTACCAGCAGCCTTCTGCCAACAGCTCGTGAGCTTCATACTTACTTTACTTCTTCACACCTCTGCAGCACCAGCTTGTACAAAACTAGAGAACTTATGGTACTTACACGTCGTGAAGTGTGTTGCCCTCATCGGCTCTCAAAACTTTGATGTTAAGAGCTGCCCAAACCTCTTCACTCACTCACTCAACAAGTGCAAATACATTCCCCAGCTGGACGCTGATTCTAGTGTCGATTTTGAGGAAGCATGGCCGGGGTGAGACGGCATTCGAACTAGAGACATCTAACTTACCCTTGCCACATGTACAAGGGAGGTATTCGCCCAGCTAGGTCAAAGGTAAAACCACTTCTCCGATCAGCTCAACACAACCATGTCAAACATCACAGATGGTGTGGAAATCTGTAACTGTGTTGTAGGGACACTAAAGCATGATTTGTCCCTCTGATCTTGGGCAGTAACTGCGAGCTGCACCTAGGCACAGATCCATCCACCAGTGTTTGTTGGTTAACACAAATTGGTAAGGAGCGTTTGCCATGGTGCTCTGAATGCCAAGCCCACAACCGAGATCTGGCTCTGGCTGTTAAGTCGTGTGCTGTCGCAGTGACGACCTGATCTGCACTGCTCACTACCAAAGTTATTCCTACACAATTCGCACCCATGCACACCCCGAACACGAACGACCTACCGTCCCTCGTCTGTCAGCAATACCAATTCCTGAGGTGTAACCTCAGATGAAATAAGTATTGGACAGCAAGTGGATTTATTTGCTAGGTTTTGTTATGGTGGGAGATGTAATCACAGATCCACCAGAAACAACCATTTCCTTGTTGTGTCCCTCGCTATGCTGTCCTTGGAGCAAGTCTTAAACATCCTGCAACAGTGACTTCCGCCAAATGAGGAACGAGCTTTCGCAGTGAGGAAGGTACTGCCAAACTATGGTGAATTAATGAGAAGTAATGCACACTTGTTCTTTATTAATGGCAGAGGCCTTGCCCATCCTAGCCTTAAGGAATTCACGGTGTATCTTTCTCACAACTGGAGCTTCATAGTGACTACAGGATAACAACTGGCATTGAAACTAGTCAAATGGTTTGCCAGAAATTAGATTTTTAGCTTATTTCAAGCATCCTCTCAAACCCTCCATTATTTTGATTTTCATCCTTTCTGGTTTTCCATTTGTCTGGATTGATAACGCAATGTTAAAAGTGTTATGTTTTTGGGTTTTTTTTTTTTTTTTTTTTAGTGATGCATGTCCCACAAGTGTGGTGAAAGCTGTTGCAACATCTCTGAATATTTTNTTTTTTTTTTTTTTTTTTTTTTTTTTTAGTGATGCATGTCCCACAAGTGTGGTGAAAGCTGTTGCAACATCTCTGAATATTTTAGAAGAATTTGAGGCACCATTTTTTTGCCTTGTCAGGTCAATTTAAATATTATAATTGGCAAATTTTGAAAGCAGCTGGTACTTCTTCAAGTGATTTTGAGCCTCATGAAATTTGCCGCACAATCACAATAAATATCTGATAATCTTCCAGGGTGAGCAAGGGAACAAAACACGTGTAGGCTCCTCTGAAGATCAGCATCAGATCGATGCTCCAGCCCCCAGACATGTGCTTCAATAACTCTCGGGGAAACAAAACAGAGGTGACAGACAGTGACCACACCCAAAGGCAACAACGTAGCGCCACACCGCTACAGTAGTAGGTGGCATCAACCTGCCGTGTGCTGCATCTCACTCGTGCAAGACTTGCTTCCTCTTCTCGCACTGTGACGTCACTATCAACTGGGAAGGCAGGACACGCTGGAAGCCTAACGCAGCAGGCATTACCTGGCTAGAGACACCAGTACCCCTCACTCATGTACTGGGCCAATCCCTCAGCACAGATAGTGCTTTGTGCAAGATATACTGTTCTCTATGATACTACAATTTTATTTTTATACCTCATTATAAGCGGTCACAGTGGTGTCTAGTCAAGACTATTCACCTCCCACCGAGGCAAACTGGGTTCAATTGCTAGCAGGGCGACCCACATTTTCACAAGAGGGAAACATGGCAAACATTCATGTTGGCCGGCAGGTTTTATTGAAGTAATCAGGGTTCCCCTACCGCTCCATCATCACCACGTTTCACCCTCAACGGCACTTAAATTCCCACTGTTATTAGACTAATAATTTCTTTCCCCCCACTGCTTTAATGAGCATTCAATTCTTGGTAATTATCCAGTGTAGCGGCTTTTCTGAAGGAAACGTCGTAGACCAACAAAGGTAGCATTAATGGGTTCTGCACAGCTTACCTTGTTCATATTCAGGAGAGCGTAATGTTAAAATAAGTAATACTTATTAAACAAAATAGTTAAAAGTACGAGCAGCCCTCCGCTTTGTTTACGTCGGACGCCATGATTTTCTGTGATTTTCAGCATTGTGCCGTCACGTTATTGGCTGTGGGTCGTTGACGTCATCGTCAAGGTCTAAAGACATCATCATCACCGTATTTAGACGTCATAGAATTTCAGTTGCAGTTCAGATGCGAGACAGTGTGGTTGTGTTGTTGCGGGCGCGAGTTGTGACGTCCAAATCCGACAGATTTAAAAACTGAGAGTGCAAGAACAAGTGCTTCTGTGCGTAATATTCGCCTTTGTGGCGGGTGTTACCTGTTTCGTCGAGTGAGGTAAGGTGTACAACAGTNAAATCCGACAGATTTAAAAACTGAGAGTGCAAGAACAAGTGCTTCTGTGCGTAATATTCGCCTTTGTGGCGGGTGTTACCTGTTTCGTCGAGTGAGGTAAGGTGTACAACAGTTGAATTGTCCGAGGACAGAGGTATTATACCCGTCGCCTACCTAGGTGAGTTAATTCATATTCTTGCGGTGTTTTTTACGGTTCCTTTAAATCTCTAACATCCTAGATTAGACTAACATTCGTAGGTTAGTTTAAAACCCAACAATCCTAGGTTAGTTTCAAAATGTAAAATAGTGATTCACCAATCGTGGGGTTAGGTTCAGTTAGGTTAGGTGGGCACATATTATGAAATTAGTCGGATGTTAATGCCTCTAGTATATTCGTGTTCTGCATAATTAGTAGAGTGGACATATACCACTTTTCGGGGGAAAAAAAAAAAAAAAAAACAGAAAAGCAGCTACTCTGGATAATTACCCAATTCTCGTATGATTCTACAAAGGTAAGAGGAACAGGTTTGAAACCAATAATACAAACTTAATTATCACTACAACCTACTTAGGGCCTGACTATATAGCACCTTTCCCTTTCTCTTCCTCCTCCTCTTCCATTAAATCAATTCCAATTGGAACACATACAACTTGGAAAAACATTTGAGGAACGGCAAGTCAACCTCTGTGGTGGAGTTGGTTNCAATTCCAATTGGAACACATACAACTTGGAAAAACATTTGAGGAACGGCAAGTCAACCTCTGTGGTGGAGTTGGTCGGAGTGTTAACATTCTGTGTGATGGCTCCAGGATTTTACGTTTAGGTTTATTTTAGTTTGCATGCCTTCCCCACTTGACCAATGTACCAACACAAACTGAAGACATCTGTAAAAATAATTTAAAAAACTTCTGGGGGAATATGCGATACAACACACAAGGATAGCGTTGAAGCTCTAACACAATATATTCCTATCCAAACAAAGTTACAAGCAATTGAAATGGTGGTGAGTTGGTGAACATACGTGAACAGAAATGCTGAGAGGCAGTTAGCTTTCACCCGGGGGTTGGGCTGTCGCTCCTTCAGGCGATGTGTCTCCATGTCCGCAGTATTTCCCTATTTACGTCGCAGCTTCATCCTGAAAGTCGCACGCTACACTCAGCAGGGATTGTAAAGAATTTTGTACAGCACTACTGAATATTTCTTAACGTACAACAAATCACTATAAAAAAAGAAGAAAACTGTTAAGATGCTTACCTACCTGAAGCACGAACTGCACTGCACCTGAGAAACACGTTTCAACTACAGAAACTACAGCACATGATGGTCGAATCAGCTTTCACGCTAAAGTAATAGCTATTCGAAACTAGCCTGGATTACAAATTTCAAAGACATTTCCAACATTGTGAATATTTTGAAGATGTAACGTGCGGCCAACAAATGTTTCCGCACAACTGGTGACGGTCTGTGTCAGGCTGCAGATGGTCATCCAGAATGCTGAAGTGTTTTGGAGCGAGGATCTCGAGACGAAACCACAGGACACGTCAAGACGTCGTGCCTCGCACCATTACAGAGTTCCTCTAGAATGTCCCATCCCGACCGTACTTTCCCTAGTCTCAGGGCTCGATAGCGGAGACGTGGCCGCTACGGAACATTGCAGGCAAGCAACGGAAAATACACGCAAAGGCACGCGGACAATAACTGTAGTCTCTACAGTGCCCTCGTACCACGAGGTTCTGTGTTCAAACCCCCAGTAGGTCATTGTTGTGTTAATACTTTGTAAAAAAGAAATTAGGTTACATTAGTGTTTAAACTGCCCTCTGAACCCTTGGCCAATAAGGCTTCAAGCACAAAAGCAGTAAAGTTACAAAAAAAAACCAAAACACGAACACATTAAAAGTTCTAGCTGCAACGCTTCCTGATGCATAGTGCATTCCCCACTGCTAATTTGCAAGACAAACCGCATGTGCAATATTTGAATACTTTAACTAAAATACATAGCAACGTAATAAGGCAGACCTTACCAAGAATTATAACAGACAGTATCGGAGACAAAAGAGATGCTCATCCCACGCACAATTTTGCTAGACTGATGTGAACTACCAGGACAATNCAGACAGTATCGGAGACAAAAGAGATGCTCATCCCACGCACAATTTTGCTAGACTGATGTGAACTACCAGGACAATCTAATGAATGACACGTTTGAGAAGTGCTGTATTCAAATGCTCTAGATAAGGAAATCTCGCACCGTAAATGAACAATGTTATCTGTGAAGTGGTGAAGAGAGTACGTGACCAAGTAAGAGACTGTATTTACAATTCCAAACTTCAATATCAAGTCTGATGTAGGGCTTTCCGACAATGGGAGCAAATATGTACTGTATTTCCCATACGGACATCGTACCCAGCGTTATAAATAACGAAGGCTGAAACAAATAGGGTGGAGGCACCGGTTATGGCCACTTTACAAGACATTTTTGTACTGTAGGTAAAATTTTGTATCAGAAAAAAATGTTATGTTAATTATGGAAGATTTGAAATTTTGTGAGTCTTGTTAATATGGTCAAATTTATTACATACACAATTCCGAAAAGATTAAAAATTTTTACATTTTTGATGAGGTGTTTGACCACTTATGGCCATTTAGTTATGGCCATCACTTTCACCATTTATGGCCAACCAAATTAATCTTAAAATTCAGCTACTAAATTCAGGTTTATAAAAAACACACATTTAATTAAACATGAAGGCAATGTTATTAACTGAAATATGCCTATACATAGGCTCTAAGTAAGGCTTAAATGACAAAAAAAAAGATATGACATTTATAAAAAGAAGTTAATTAAAAACATTGTGAAAAATAGACTAGCGTTGTTTGAAACATTATTAATATCTTAGTGTTTTTCAACTGTTTTGACAGTTCCAGGAAATACATTTACCAACATTTGACCCTCTTCTTTAGGGATTGGATCTGGTAATTTACCGATGATGTCTAAAATATTGATTTGTGATTTGTCATTTTCAATGATAACAATATTTTTTTTGAGTCTACACATTTTAAACATTGAATATCAAACTCGCAATCACATATTATTTTCAAAATCACACCCACATACTTGTACTCTTGTCACACAGAGAGATTTTTTCCCTGCGAGACAAAATTTTGCCAAAATGAAATCTCCCACGTAAGATTTTCTGTACCACTCAAGAATATGTCCTCAGGGTCATCTAACTGCCCTACCTCAACATCATCTAGACTGTCCCCACTTTCAAACCATTCTCCATCTGAGCCGCTTGGATTAGCTTTGCAAGACCTAAGTCTCTGTGCTTTCTTGTTCGTTATCCCACAAGCAACTTTCAGTGCCTTGCGGGCTTCTCTCGGTTTCCTATTTAACTCATGTTTCAATTTTCTTTCATTTTTGTCTTTCCTTCTCTTTTTTCTCCTCTTCCTTTAGCACGTGAAATTCCAACCACTTATCACTTGTCGCTACTGAGGGTGTTATTTCTTTTCTCTTCTTACCTTTAGGATCTTTAGTATCTGGCCATCTGATCACATCTTTAAAAGCTGTTGATAGTGTTTTTGGAGGTGTTATTTGGATAGCAGTAGGCTTACTTGAGCTTTCCAATTTACTATCACTGGATCGCTGAGTATCAGATGCTGATTGTCTATCTACGTCAGTGGAAAGTGAGACAGGCATAGCTGATGTTGAAGGAATATTTGAATCAATCGCGAGGGAAGCANTCTATCTACGTCAGTGGAAAGTGAGACAGGCATAGCTGATGTTGAAGGAATATTTGAATCAATCGCGAGGGAAGCAAGTCCAGGGGAAACAGTCAAATTGGATCAACNGGCATAGCTGATGTTGAAGGAATATTTGAATCAATCGCGAGGGAAGCAAGTCCAGGGGAAACAGTCAAATTGGATCAACTTATGGAAGGGGACAAGAGGTTTTCCATAGAAATGTTTGTAGATGATAGGTCAAGATGTAGGCCTAAAGATAGATCAACTATTTTAGGAATATTTTGGCCTACTCGATCATGAGCTTCCATTTGTGCAGCAGGATGTGGTTTGCTGTTATCACGATCATTTTCATTTGCAACATTGAAAACGACTCTGCCATCTAGCTCAGCTTCTTGTTCTCATTCACAATCTCATTGAATGGTTCATTAACTACACGGTGTCAGCTGAGAGTCTTCAAACATTTCTTTCCCACACATCAAACAGTAAAGTGGCATGTGGGTCCCCTTCCCACTAGTCATTACTTTTTTCTGTTTGCCTAAATTGTTGAAGTAGATCACAACCAACTTTAGACTCAATGTACTACACATGTTTCATGATCTCTTCTTTTTCTTCTTGCAGGGAAGTTGCCAACTTGCGAACAATACATTTTTTATAGTCCACTTTTTCTGCATCAATAGGATACAGGCCCATTGATTCAAACCCAGCTTTAACATTTTTCTCCATGCTTGGTTCATATATTATTTTTGATAAAGCCAAAGGGACCTCGACTTTTGTGATCACTTTGTTGCCATTGTCAATTCACCATTTTCTAACTATTTTCTTCTGATTGTGTTTTAGGAGGTCCAACTACTGCCACATCTAGCGGCTGTAAAATGTGAGTAGAGTTTGGGTAGAGAGCGACTTAAACAATGGTTCCCTCTGCAAAACTTACTAAGATGTATCGTGAGATGAGACCTATGTCCATCAAGAAATACTATGATTGGGCGAGGGATATCGGACTTTATAAACAATGGTAGAAACACATTTGTAATGTATTCAAAAAAACTCTCCCCATCATCAACCCATTCTCTGTTCTTCCAATACCCCATTCAAGGGGGGAGGGGGAATTTTATTATGTTGGTAGGTATTCTTTTATACTCATAAACTGTTATAGGTGAAGCAAACTTACCATTCGCATTTGCTCCGAACAATGTGGTTAAATTTTCCTTATCTGAATTGGAATATTCGTCATAAATCTGTCGACCAAAAGGCCCTAAAATCAAACCACCCTTAGGAACTAAAAAGAAACAGGTTTCATCCATGTTACAGATCATATTGGGGTCTTTCAAGACATTAAAATCATCTTCTAATAAAGTGTTTACTTCTTGAAACCAAGCCCTTATCTCCTCCTCAGTTACTGCGCCCCTAGCTCTGTTAACGTACTCTTTGTGTTTCTGTGATATGACGGGATGTCTCTTTAAAAAAGAATAATACAACACAACTCCTCTTTGTTCACTGGAAACCCCACGTTCGCACAATCAATGATCCCCTCTTTGTGGGAAATCTTAATAATACAAATATAGAAACTGGATTATACATAAATCTGGCCTGCATTTTTTAGAACACAGAAATATAACAATTAAAATAATACACAACGCAGACCCTTTTGCACTGCAAAGCTAGAAGGCTCATCTGAGGGTGACATATTCGTTGGAACAGACAATTTGAATATATCAGGACGGGAGGGGGGGGTTTAACTTGCAACATTTGAAGAAAAAAAATATGTAAATAACTTTTTTAACCCTTTTTCATAGTAAGATTTAGCTAAATGCATAAACTTCTTAAAACTCTATAAAACATAGCTCCTTAAATCATGCAATAAAAAATATCAATACATGTATAGAATGAAAAAAAATCTACCTATTTACTTATTCATACCTGTAAAACTTTTTAGAAAAAAAGATTCATAATAATTTTTTTCATTTTTTCCAAACTTTTATTACAAATACACTAATGTTTGTGAAAAATGCAACACCAAGAATGATACATGAGATTGAAATGAACTTTATACCACAGATTAGGTACATGACAAACAATTTATTAGGAGTACAGAACTGTACATAATCTCTGTCCTTAAGAATTCAGTATGGTTTGTAGCCCCCACGTGCTATAATCAGAGCTCCTGAACGTCATGGCATGGAATCAAAGAGAACCTGTAAATGTTACTGGGAAATCTCCCTCCACGCAGTTTGTATGCGAGTTCACAAAGCATCAACAGTGGTTGCTGGAGGACCGTGACAAACAAATCGCCGACCAGCCATATCCCAGACATGTTCGATGGGCAACATGTGAGGCGAACATGCAGACAACGGAAGCAGTGGTACCCGTCGTTCATTTAAGAAGACTTGCACACTCCTCGCCACATGTGGCCGGGCATTGTCCTGCTGTAAAATATGGCCTGTGGAGTTGCCTGAAAGAGGGGCAGGGCAGTACCTCGGGCCTAAAAACTCCCTGATGTAGTGGTTGCTGTTCAGAGTGCCCTCAATACGTAGGAGTCGAGATTGCGTGTTGTATCCAATGGCGCCTCACACCATCACACTTGGTGTTTGTCCGCTATGCCGCTCCACAATGTCGGCCACCAGATTGTGGTCACCACGGTAACCATCACTGTAGGACAAGTTGAAGCGGGACTAATCCGAAAACACTACATTTTACAACTCAGCATGCCAGCGAAGGCGCTCATGTGCTCATTGCAGTCTGAGGTTTTTGTGGTGTCTGGACAATGGAAGCCGATGCAATGGCATGCGTACCACCGGTCTAGCCCGCTGCAGACGTTGTCAAACCATTGATGCAGACAGGTCCACACCTGTTGTATTGCTCTGGTATCGAGCCAACAAGGTGGAAGAGGCTGTACGATCTGTTACAGCCATGCAGACAAGATGGCGGTCATCCCAAGCTGTGNTCGAGCCAACAAGGTGGAAGAGGCTGTACGATCTGTTACAGCCATGCAGACAAGATGGCGGTCATCCCAAGCTGTGGTCACACTGCGTGGTCCAGTGCCCGCTCGTCGCTGCGCAAGACTCTCTTCTGTCCACTGGCTCCCCACACGCATCGCTATCGTAGCAGCATGCCCTGTACGAGCCGAAATGTCACGACATGACAAACCCATTTTCCGGAGACAGAGCATTTTGCCCCATTCGAACTCACTCACTTGCAGACATGGCGACCTTCAATGCCAACGAGGCATACTGGCACTTGCTGTCACTTCGTTTGACGCCTCTTCACTGACTGAGCTTGGCGTAACACTGACCTTTCTGGTCACACGTGAGAGGATGCTGCTGGGCCTAAATATATACCATCTCTCTGCAATCGTAATCACTTATTGCTGGTACACTGTTCTACACATCCTCGGAGTTTGGATTAATTCGGGCCATTCTTTCAAAGGCGGAAAAGTATAAAAAATAGTGTTTATTGTAAATAAAATTTTTTACACTGGCTAATGTGCAATTTTTTGGTCTTGATTGGAGAATTTGAGTTAGCAATTAGAAACGCAACTGGAGTTAAAAATAGTACAATTTTAAACAGGCCTTTTCATTTCATGGCCAACTTGGAGATGAAATAGTCTGCCTTGGAGTTGAGGTGATGGACTTCAATTAATACCAAGTCGCCAGGCTTTAAACTAACGCCTTTATGTGTGCTCCTTTTATCACTAATTTTTTATAATATTCTACCAAAGTACGTGACTATTGTTCCCATATGGTTACTAATTCCCCTTTACCCATACTCTCCATCAAATGCCTTGTAATAACCAAGCATTTACTAAAGGATGGAGCAATCGCCAACCAAGGAAAACTTCAGAGGGCGTGAATTTATGAACAGAATGAACAACATGGCAATTCTATAGAATAGGGGTTTTTCAAAAATAAAAGAAAATATCAAGGAAAGTGGTATATTTGCACTCTACTAATTACACAGAACACGAATATACTATTATAATATAATATACTATTATCAATACAAACCACAAATACAATAGTGGAGAGGGCTATGAAGATCAGGTTTGTTTAAGTTAGGTTTTGTTATATTAGGTTTGGNAAACCACAAATACAATAGTGGAGAGGGCTATGAAGATCAGGTTTGTTTAAGTTAGGTTTTGTTATATTAGGTTTGGTAACGTAAAGAAAAAAATAATATGTATATATACACACACACACACACACACACACAGTAACATATCTGTATAGTAGATATTTCGGTAATTATCCAGTTTATCTGCTTTTCTGAAAGNGTATAGTAGATATTTCGGTAATTATCCAGTTTATCTGCTTTTCTGAAAGAAACGTCCTAGGCCAACAAAAGTAGCATTAATGGGTTCTGCACAGCTAACCTTGTTCATATTTAGGAGGACGTAATATTAAAATAGGTAGAACGTATCAAATAAAATAGTTAAAAGTATGAGCAGCCTGCTGCTTTGTTTACGTCGGAATCCATGATTTTCTGTGATTTTTGGCATCGTTCCGTCACCTAATTGGCTGTAGGTCGTTGACGTCATCGTAAAGGTCTTTTTGACGTCATCGGCATTGGAATTTCAGTTGCCGTTCAGATGGGAGATAGTGTGGTTGTGTTGTTGCGACCGGGAGTTGTGACGTCCGAATCCAACCGATTTAAAAACTGAGTGCAAGAACAAGTTCTTCTGTGGGTAATATTTGCCTATGTGGCGGGTGTTACTTTAAAACTGTAAAATAGTGATTCACCAATTGTGGGGTTAGGTTCTGTTAGGTTAGGTGGGCACATATTACGAAATTAGTCTTACGTTCATGCTCCTCGTATATTTGTGTTCTACGTCATTAGCAGAGTAGAAATATACAATTTTCCGTGATTTTTTTTTTACATAAAAGTCACTAAACTTAATAACTACTCATCCTAGATCAGAATAAATTCGTAGGTTAGTTTAACACCATACCATCCTAGGTTAGATTAACATCCTATAATCTTAGGTTAGATTAAAACCCTACTATCCTAGGTTACATTAACTAACACCCTACCATCTTAGGTTAGATTAACACCCTACAATCCTAGGTTAGATTAATGCCCCACAATCCTAGGTTAGATTAAAACCTATAATCCTAGGTTAGTTAAAAACCCTACAATCCTTGGTTAGTTTAACAATGTAAAATAGTGATTCACTCATTGTGGGGTTAGGTTCTGTTATGTTAGGTGGTCACATATTACGAAATTAGTCGTATGCTCATGTCCCTCGTATATTTGTGTTCTGCGTAATTAGTAGAGTGGAAATATATCACTTTTCAGGGGGTTTTTTTTACAGAAAAGCCGCTAAACTGGAACCTAAAACCCTATAATCCTAGGTTAGTTTTAAAATGTAAAATAGTAATTCACTCATCGTGGGGTTAGGTTCTGTTAGGTTAGGTGGGCACATATTACAATAATAATAATGGCGTGTGGGGAGTGCAACCAGGGCAAGGCAACACCCTCCGAGTGACGGTATTTCCAGCTGGGACCTGTAGGTGACCGTCATCCCCGAGCATGACAGAAGTGAGGCCCTAGAATGGAGCGGCGCTGGAATGCAAGGGCGGGGGAAACGGGAGTGCTCCGAGAAGGCCCGCCGGCAGGCGGCATCGTCCAGCACGATTCCCACATGAGAAAATCCGGGAGTGAACCCGCCGGGGATCGAGCCCGGATCGCCGTGGTGGGAGACGAGCGCCCTGGCCACTCCGCCACCACTGCCCCTCCATATTACAAAATTAGTCATATGTTAATGACCCTAGTATATTCGTGTTCTGCGTAATTAGTAGAGTGGAAATATACCACTTTTCGGGGGGGGGGGGGTTTTACAGAAAAGCCGCTAAACTGGATAATTACCGATATTTCACACACCTTTTTACCCCACAATTTCCCTGATCTTAATAGCCTTCCCCAATATAGTATTTGTGGTTTGTATTGATAATACGTTAAAATACGTAAATCGTAGAATGGAAATATACCATTTCCAGTGACTTGTTTTCTTTATTATATAAAAAGTTCACTATTCTACAGTTACCGTTAATTGAAACAAACCAGGCATTGACACAGTGATGTTTGTAAGCCTGACATCAAATGATGATGCTGTAGCCACAATTTTCAAATAAGCCGCTATTATATACAATTACCATTTCAAGTTTTTTTTTCACTTCCCTCCTAAACGTCATTCGCAAACCACAGAAGAAAAGGGGTCCAATTTGACTTTGCCCTCCCTGACGGAAGACGGGTGGCTCAGCTCTCAATCTGCATGCAACGGATTGTCTCCGAAGCATGAAACAGGAGACGTATTCTGTTCCTTTTTTATTTTAAATATAACAGAGAAAAACCCGTCAGGAGCGGTGCAGAAATAACTAAGATCTTAAAGGAAAAGTATGGTGTATAAAGAACAACCCCCTAAAAAAAAACTTTTATATATTATAACGTCAGCAGCACAACTAACTTTACAGGTGGTGTTTAATATTTAATAAAATGTGTAGATCGGCTAGCTGTAGGAAGATTTTTCTTGCAGAGAAATTGTTAGCAGAACTGTCATTATTTTTTCAAGTACACTTTGAGCAATGAAATAAATAAAAAATCCTCACAGTATTTATACTCTTCAAGGTAGGGTTGGTTACAGCACATAAATTTAACAGAATCATGAAATTACACATTTTAATACCATTGTTTTCTTATCAGAAGCCTTCTTTTAAAATCCCGAGTTCTTCGAACAGTTCTATGACATACACTGAAAGCAGCACTACCGCATCGCTCTGAGTCCAGAAGCGATGTGGTGAAATCGGCATAGAAGACTTAGCAGTCGGGTGATGGAGACTGCGCACGCAATGTGTGCCGTCACAGGCCTCTCCAGGTTGGCTTGCAATCTCCTCTGAGTTATCAACCTCTCACAATCACGGCCGACCACGACCAGGAACAGTACATGGAAACACAAAATAATAAGGAATAAGGACAGGAGCCTAAGTGTGGCAACATTTGCATCAGGTGGCAGAACTCGACACAGGCGAGAGTCATCTGCATAAGAAAACCTGTGAAGTGTTCTTGTGCTATACCGAATTGGCTTACACTCCATTCCTCTCCATAATGTGGAACCATCATGATTAATAATGTACACAGCTTCCTCCCGAAGAAGGAAGGCATGGGGATCCTTTCTTCATTAATGTAGGTGGGATACTATTGTAACAACATGAGTAGACATGTAAGACTAAGGAACAAGACAGTCTGATNCATTCCTCTCCATAATGTGGAACCATCATGATTAATAATGTACACAGCTTCCTCCCGAAGAAGGAAGGCATGGGGATGCTTTCTTCATTAATGTAGGTGGGATACTATTGTAACAACATGAGTAGACATGTAAGACTAAGGAACAAGACAGTCTGTAATTAAAACCAAGAAATAAATTTAACAATGTTACACACTGTTTGATGTTCCTCCAAACATTCGCAATATTTATGATCAGCAACCTTTCCCAACAGACTTCAGAAGTGGGTGGTAGCAGTCCAGGCATCTCACGTGTAGGGGTATCCATCACCAGTAACAGATAAAAAAAATTGTAAAACAAATCACTTAAACGAATGTTCTTCCCGAACAAGTACCAGAGTCCAAGCAGCACCAACTACTAGAACAAGTGTTTTTATGCGAACAAATAGTAGGCTCGACATCAATAAATGTGATTAATTCTATCGTCAGAATTAACGTAGAAAATCCTCAGGCGATTTTATTTTAGTAAAAAGAATTTGCAGTACTCTTGCAACCGCCTTCGCCATCTTCCCGGCAGAACGCTCACTTGATGAAAATCCTTTTCGCTCCAAGTTGCTCACTCTTTACCTACACATAAATGAAGTTTGTGTCTCAGCATTCAGGATGATATTGTGTGACTATCAGTTTACAATGTTTTATATTATCACACAGTAAAATGGTGCCTCGTATATAAATTCAGTTCCATATTTTGTTCGTCAATATATATTGCTTTTCAGTTGCAGCGAAATGACACTCGACCAGAGAAACATTCTTATCGAAGCAATTGGTGGATCAAATATTATTGTGTTTCATTAAGTATAAAAATTTGACTTTCTTTTTCTTAAAGTCAGCGTAGCCAATTTTTCACTTTTATACCATACATATTTCACATAGCAGCAAATTTTTCCCTGCAGTTTATGCAATGTCAAAGACTTGTTTTCCTCCACGTGAATAGCTACTTCTGAAGGCCAAGTAGGTTACAGAGTTGGACAAATTATAAACAACTTAACTGCATAGCTGCATCAGGTCTGGGCTTATCGCACTTATTGTCATAGTATGGCAAAATTAACTTCCCAATATATGGCTCTTCCAGCTGAACCTTAGCATCTCCATTCGAGATAAACATTGCTCTTCGTATTTCATGATACGAAGAAACCAAAACCATCAGCCTTAGTAAATTAATAAATTTGCTACCACAGTCGCCTGTGATTAGCCACCAGACCCTTCTGATTCTGTACTGCTTCAAACATTGTGCGGTTTGTGGGAAGTTTTCGTCATTGTCTACTGCAGTTCCGGCCACTTATCTAGTGATATCTATGCAGTTGCATAATGTTGAAACTTTCAATAACTTGTCACTATCCTTCTCTTGAAGTTCGATGCAACTATGATGAACTACGTGACTGATTTTAAAAAAGGCCTTAGTATAAAGGCATTATATTTTTAGTAATAATATGTGCTGGATCACTAACAACAAGAGTGCAAACAAGTACGAGTTCCCCTGGCTTCAAATTGTGTTCTTGATGTATCTTCTTCGTCTTTCTTCTAGTGTCCACAGACTTATATAGTTTCTGCTTCACCAAGTTTCTGATCTCTTCTAATGTGTCTTCTCCCTCCATATTCGTTTCTCCAGCTGGTATTAGTTCATTTTTAGGGCACTCTGGTAAGGGTCAAATGGGAAGTCTCGAAAATATGCCATATCAAGTTTCTGTAGGTGTTTGACATGTGGGTGAACGTATTACATTATTGTGTAAGTGAACGATAGTTGAAAAGTAGCCATGCCAGCTTTAATGTTTCTGGTGACACAACATCCGAAGGATGTGGCTAAGCTCTCTCATGAAACTGTCACTGTGGTTTGACTGCGAATGTCGTACTGAAATAATAGTAGGTTGGATTCATAGCTTAGTTAAACCAGTCGTCCAGACATAAGATGCAAACTGATGTCCTTAATCAGTCAGTATCGCAGTGAGTTTCCCTATGTCATGTACGAATTTCTTGCAATTATCCAGCAAATTAAACTCTTCCAAAATGCAGCTTATCTCTGCTCCACTGCACAAAAAAGCAGTGCATGGAACACTAAACAAACACCTCCAACTCAGGGCGAAGAGTTTCGTTAAAACTACTTTCTGCTTCAATGATGTCTGTCAATAACAATTCGTGTTCGTTTTCTCTTAAAGTTATGGTACAAACTCGATAATGATTGGCTAGCTGGCATTCATCTGGTACCCCAAACAACAATTCATGGGCCAATGTTAGAGAACCTCCTACATTAACCTTATCTAGTTTGACTGTTTTCTCTTATGCTGCAGCGAATCTTCACTGTGGTGCCGTGAAGTCGATGTTGAATGTTCATAAGGACGGAATACTGCAGCATCGGGGTTGAATTTGGCCACTCCATACTGATTAGGGTTAGATCATTCTGACTTGAATCTAGTTTCCTTTCAGGTGTAACGTAGTAGAGGTGACCCACTGCTAGTTGAGTGTAGAATTGCCTAGTGTCATAACCCAGTGGAGAATTAGTGATGTGGATCGTTCGGTCGACAGCCCAGGGAACCCTGGATTCCTCCATCAGTTTGGAGATGATATTGTCACGTACTTACTGATACACAATGTACACCTTATGATGAGACTGTAGGCCGTATCGTACGCCTGATAGACACTGGAGAGCCAAAAAAAAACTGGTATAGGCGTGCGTATGCAAATAACAGAGGCATGGAACCAATCAGAGTAATGCGATGCGATCGGCCGCACCTATATAAGACAACAAGCGTCTGGAAAAGTTGCCAGATCGGTTACTGCTGCTACAATGTCATGTTATCAAGATTTAAGTGAGTTTGAACATGGTGTTATAGTCGGCGCACGAGTGATGGGAAATAGCATCTCCGAGGTAGCGATAAAATTTGGATTTTCACGTACGACCATTTCACGAGTGTACCGTGAATATCGGGAATCCGGTAAAACATCACATCTTCGACATTGCTGCTGCCGGAAAAATATCGTGAACGAATAGGACAAACCACGACTGACGAGAATCATTAAACGAGACAGATGTGCAAACCTTTCTCAAATTGGTGCAGATTTCAATGCTAGGGCATCAACAAGTGCCAGCGTACCAACTATTCAACAGACCATCACTGATATGGGCTTTCGGAGCCGAAGGCCCACTCATGTACCGTTGTTGACCACACGACACAAAGCTTTACATCTCGCCTGGGCCCGCCAACACCGCTATTGGACTGTTGATGACTGGCAACACATGGCCTGGTCTGATGAGTCTTGTTTCCAATTGTATCGGGTGGATGGACATGTACGGGTGTGGAGACATCCTCATGAATCCATGGACCCTACATGTCAACAGGGGACTGTACAAGCTGGTGGAGGATCTGTTATGGATTTGTGGACAGCCCTGCAGGATTAATGGTGTGAATTGCCACCTGCATACCTTCAGACATTAGTCGAGTCCATGCCACGTCGTCTTGCAGCACTTCTGCGTGCTCGCGGGGCCTTACAAGATATTAGGCAGGTGCACCAGTTTTTTTCGCTCTTCAGTGTATATAGAAAATTTGTTGGAGGTACCACAATTGTTATAGCATCCTATGTGTCCCGGAATGAATCAACACTCATTGAACTTTGCAAAGCTGTTTATTCTCTGTGCTTGATTGCATGGGAATAGTGAAAGAAAATGGACCCAACACTTACAGCCTGCCGGTAACCTTAGCATGAAAATGAGCGGGGTGTTATGCGGATACGTGGTATCGTTAAGCTATCTTGTGAGAGTGCGGGTGGTTCTCCTCTCGGTATGGCAAAGAAAGAAAACAAATTCTCCTGTTAATTAAGTAACTATTGCAATGAAATGATAATAGCCTAAATTATAGTACCGAGGGGGCTCGCGGAACGGGCGACCGATGTCGCCGTTCTGGCTCGAGTGCTGACACTATGTAATATTTTTGCAATGGTGGAAAATTGTTAAATTAAGTAAAATACAATAGTGACACCCCCATTGATTAACAAATGTATGTTAAGGTTGATGTAAAGTTTATGGGGAGTGTCACTGCACTAAATGACATATTACAAAGATCACGGCCGTTATAGGCCATCTCCCTTTTTGAAAACACAATTATGCTTTTATAACTAAACATTAAATACACTATTACACTTTCTTGCGAAAAGTTCTGCATTTCATTTCCTGTGTTGTGTTTGAATTTCACTGGCTGTAGCATTGCCAGGTGGCTTTTTCCTTAAGGGATGAACGAGTCCACCTGAGCAAAGGGGTGTAGGTTGCCATGCTCGATTGCTATTAATACAATAAAATACACCCCTGACTGTACCTGTGAATAAGGTGATGTTGTTTGATGTATTTGGAAAAATGCTGTGCACTACTGAGGCACTTAGCACTTCAGTTTCGGCCTACAGGCAAGTTCGACGCCACTTGGTGGTGTGTCACGTCGTATGTCGCAATGCGAACTGCTACATCGTAACAACCAATTGCCCGTGCGAACCCAACAGCTCTATCTTTGGGAGAAACACTGTTTCGGATCGCCTACTTATTTATTAAAAGAGTTACCTCTTGTAATAAATAAGTAGGGCCGTCTCTTGAATTACGTAATCCTTGTAGGCAAGAAGGTACCAGTTCCATTCTTGTCAACCTGCACTATGCACTCTTTACCTGATGTGGTTGGTATGGCCAGGTGTAGCTGGTGCTGTTGATGTGACTGCGGCGGTCAGAGTGGGCACAAAGAGTTCGTGGACGCATGCTTCACGTCAGGTGTATGCTCGTTATTATAATACTGTTTGCTATGATACTGCTTGGGAGACTGTTGGTCAGTTGAATGGTCAGATTTGATACACTTATTCTTGTGTTTATGGTTTTGTCGTCTTCTTTATAGTGCCATTAGGACGAGCATCATGCTGCAAATATTCGGTATTTTGATCATCCTCTAGACTGTGCATCTGTTTATGGTTCTGAGGCGATTCATTAGGCAGGTAGTGTGAGGTCAGCATGCCTACTCGGTACTGATTTTCAACTCGTAGAGAAAAAGGGTTTCCATGTGGAGCTGTGCCATTGCTTGTCTTTAGAATACTCTCCAACC
This sequence comes from Clitarchus hookeri, assembly GCA_002778355.1. Classification (NCBI taxonomy): domain Eukaryota; kingdom Metazoa; phylum Arthropoda; class Insecta; order Phasmatodea; family Phasmatidae; genus Clitarchus; species Clitarchus hookeri. Next base: position 81,719 of record NQII01001562.1, read on the forward strand.
GAGAATACCATACTATCTTCTCCCAGAAATCCTGTATCGAGGAGAAGGAACATCCTCACCAATGAAGTTGGTATCTAAAAGGTAACTATGTCAATGCCATTCTTATGAACTCTTCGTCCGACATCGGTGGGGTTAAATATCTAGTTCTGTCAGGTAATAAGTTGATGTACTCCTCTAAAGAATTATTTTTGCTAGGAAACCATGTTTCACGATGTAACTGTGCACAATGCAGTCCGTAAAATTGTTTTCCAAAATATCTGCTCAATTGATATTTGAATTCCAAATAATTGTTTATTTTGTCTCGTTATAATTCCTGCTAGTGAAATGCACTGTCCTTGCGGGCGAGATCGAAATAAAGAAGAGCCTCCCCGAACTCTATCCTCCTCACATGCAAATAGTTTTTAAATTTTTTAAGAAAAAACATTGGATTTTTTTATTTACGACCTCGAAACAGAGGCAGTTCCTCTTGTAATAGCCTCGATTGGTGGAAAACATTCATAAATTGAAATCTGAATTAGCTTTTAAGCAAATTCATACATGAAAGTTGGTACAGGCATAGCTCAAACAATGAGTCATGATTAGGTAGAGCACAGCAGTACAAGATGTGGTTTATTACACATAAGGATTATACAAGAACTATTTAGTGAATATTGATCGGAGGAGCTTTAAATGGTATACCAAGATGCTAATTAATTATAATAACTGTAAATTACCTTACACCATTGCTATTACAATCTAATTGGAAAGTCCCCACCTTGTTCATGTTGCTGAAGGCTAATTCTAGGAGGCGGTCAACGATGGCCGGACACACCCAACTTCAGTGGTCTTCTCTCTAGTCAGGTCGACGACAAAATTGGCACTCTGGAACGGGATCTCAGGTCGATTTGTCGCAATTTTTAAGCTCCCTGGTAAGGAGCCCAAATTGAGGCCAGAGGTCAACTAAAATTAAAATTACAATCAGCACATACATGCCTGTTAGAGAACTAATGATCTTATTACACTGTCGAAGCTAAATTACCCTTTGAACTGAATATAGTAATAAGAGAAAGCTTCAACTATTCACTAATATTGTTGTCGTAAGGAGGGAAAAGCAAATTTTACAACTGAATATTTAATATGTAATGTGTGGTTAGTTATTGTCTTAATTCTAAGCCTAAAAAACCGGTTTTGTACACACAACTTAACAATTTTAATGTCAAAAAGCACGTACTTTGTACTATACTATTTCAATTTTTTAAACATCATATCGAAATTTCAGCATGGCAGTCAGTTGAACCATTTGCTTCCACACCTAATGAATGGTAAATAACAACACTTGGAAGTAGAGTTACCTACATCATATATATATATATATATATATATATATATATATATGTGTGTGTGTGTGTGTGTGTGTTATTCTGCTTGGAAGAACACATTATTGTTTTCACTGGTAGGTGAACATACTATAAACAACACATGTTACTTCAAACATAATTTTAATATTTTTCTTTGTTGAAAAAGTCTATGGGAAACACTGCCTTTAATAGTTAGTACAATTTGTTTATTTGGCTTTGTTTAAAAAAGAGTAATACTTCATGTACCAGTGGTTAAGTAATAAGCTGGCTTTAAAAACATCATCAACAGCAGTCAAATATGTGTGCTGTGGACAGAATACTTTTTACATTTGTCAACATCGTATTAGGTGTGAGTAAATAGTTATTTAAATTTTACACAAATACGACAGTTTGAGTTTCCTAACCTCAACTGCCTTGACATTAGCAAGTATGTGTAGAAGATAAATTGTTTTTTTTTTTTTTAATAACTGACTGAAGTAATTGTCAGTTGGTTTCATACAATTAAAATTATGCGTATTGCATATATACACGGTTTGTTAAACGCTATAAACACACAATATTGCTTCATTTATTTTTGACTAAATCGGGCAACATTGTAGCTAATTTCTTATTTATTAGCACATTACATGTACAAATGATATGGTTAGATTTTTTTCCATAACCTGCTCTTAAACTAAGAGGAGAGTAGGAGGTCCTAGGTAGGGATGGGATCTAAGTACTTCTCAGTGTTGAGCCCCATACACCTACATATGCAGGGAGCATTCTAACTACAGTACTCATTAATCAGAGCTTTTCTGGAATTGGACAAACATGGCAGAGATTCAAGCCATGCTTACAAACCATGCCTAGGTACCGGTTAAACCATGGTAAGGGAGTGGGGAAAACCGGCTTGGACAACATAAAGACTTCTAGACGTAAAATAATGGCGAAATTGCCAGCAATTTATGAAGCAGAAAAAATATTTGTACCCTTATAGTTACATAGTACACCAGACCTCCCCCAAACAATCCCCTCCCCCTTAAGCGGAGCTTAACTCCCACATGTTCCGTGGTAACTTCAATGGCTTCATATTCCAGTTGGTGAATCTTGTTGACTTGAAGGGAAGTTCCCAGTCTCTTCATGCAGATGTATCGGCAACATGACACCACCATCACCCAACACACAGCAATATGGCTATTATTGAATTTGTTTTAGCTTATTATTGTTGCTTCGCGTGGCTTTTTAAAGTAAGAATCAGGCTTCGTAATCACGTGTACATGTAGTTTCGAGCAAACTGGACGTACGGGGTCGCTGTGATCTGGGAACAGGGTTAATGCATTCAGGCACTACGTATGTTCGCTGAGGGGATATGTGAAACTTAATTACACTAATTTGCAAATAAATATGATTACCCTGAACGAATCGTGCGTACACAAGGAAGGTTGCCCCACAGTATCATTACAGCTGAGTGTTGGTGTTGTGCATAGAGACTAAAGATTAGTTAGGCCTCCTATTCGTCTTCTGCGCATGTACCCAAAATTGATCAACCCCAAAGCAACCCAACTGTCAAAGTCACATGGTCAACAATGATGAACGTGTTTGTTTATATCTTAATTTTTTTAATGACAAGCACTATTATGTGAATAAAATACTTTTACCAATCTGAATTTAATCAAACAGTATTACAAATTGGTTACAGGAAATATAAAAACATCTCAAAGCACTTGTTTACTAAGCAATGTTCTAACCTCAAATAGAGCCCACGCCGTTTTTGCTAGCAGTGTTGGCAGAAAAGTAGTTCAATGTTGGGTAACGAAGATTGGTCGTGCGAAGCCAGTGAGGTCGGTCTGCCTCGTCTTTAGTCTATGGTGTTGTGGTGTGCAGTTGACAGGGGCTACAGTGCTGATAACTGCCATAGTGGTGCACAAGTTCTCCTACAACATCGAGATCACGGACCGCTACAGCCTGCCGGCAGTGCCGGAGCTCATGTACGCCGCGGGCTCGCTGTCCCTCCTGGCGGCCATAGTGGGCAGTGCCGTCGCCTCTTTGGGCCGCTTCCGGCTGCTGCTGCTGCTGGTGAGACCAACGGCCGCATGCACACGTCAGTCCTTTCGCCACTGCCCATACAAACTAAGGGAAACAGTCACTACAGTCCATTCATGAAGCTCCTCTAAAGTCATACTTTCAGGATATTCCTCCACCTCATGCAAACAAAGCCTAACCAAGCCTAGGAAATTAGACCAAAGGGACAATGCCTCATATTCGTACTCACTCTGGTACAGGAACTATTTGTTATTAGGCATAACCAACACGCATATTTTCTCTCTGTTTTATTCATATTAATTACAAATTCTTTAATATTATTCATATATAAAGTGTAAGTAAAAGGTTCAATTTAACCAAGAATAAATTACTTTAACGTTAACAGAAGCATAGGACGCTTGAGGTACATGACATATTAAGGAAACAATTAAACACGCCATGCATGGGGTGATTTTTCAACTGTTTAATTCAAAAAGTGTATAGATACTGCGAATAGACTGTAGATGATTCGTGTCGTATGGTATGCTGCGCTACAATAAAGGGCCTGCCACAAAGCAAATGAGTAAATGCATCTGTCTAATATGTCGGAACTGACGGTGCTGTCACCGATACAGCATTTGATTGGTTCATGTGACCTGTGCGTCAGATGCTGATGGTGCAGATGGTGCAGATGTGAGTTTAGGTCCAAACCGACTGGAGATGGCCAAACTTTATCTTTCGACATCAGACAGGGTGGACTTCGCTATCAGAATCTGACGACATCAGCGCCGAGACCAGGGAGGTGCTTTGTTTATACACACAAAAGAGGGAATGAAAGGTACCCTATGTATATAATTTATTTAACCCTTTCATGTCCATTGTAGACAATCGTCAACAGGTTGCACAGGAACCTGATACTGTACTCTGCGAGGCTCAAAGCCCAATGATCTTCAAAGACTGCAGCTTATTGGTTATTATAACGAAACAAGTCCTTTGTCAGCTTCAGCACAGTATGCAGCACAAAATATATAATTTGAAATACCTGAAATTAGAAATTAATGTGGGAATGAAAGAGTTAATAGTTAATAGATTAGTTTAGTTGTAACGATATGAAGTGCTGGGCTGTTTTCTAAGTAATGCAGTGTTGTTATGGTCATTTTTATTTAATGCCAATTACAAGCAGTATAATATAAGGCGAAGAAATGTCAAAACAAAAAGAAAATGGTAACATAGAAATGTAAACAACGATGGCGACCTTTTTTTCGAACTGCATCCATCAGACAAACTCATTGTAGCACACAAGACTAGTCGTGATTGTAAATCTGCGTGAACCGACATCACAGTCGAACGGCTTCGACAGACGCATCTGCACAATTGTGGCAGGACCTTACATGTTAGTTCGCCTTCTTTTAAAGTGTATAAATCTAGTCGCCGATTAATCTCCGTAAATTGGTAACTAGAGGAGATATCTACTTTATCATAATGTATATTAAAAGTTTTTTTTTTAGCATATATGGGCGAAAATCCTCACATTCCTGCCACGATAATGTAAATACGGAAATAAAATATTGCATACACGAACCATTTTTAATTTTTCAGATAGTTTAAATTTATAAACCTAATTTGTAGTTCGTATGCAGCACTACTAGCTACGCAGCAGTGACTGGATATCGCAGAACTAACCAAATGGTGTTACTAATATGGTAGAATGGATTGGCCGACTCGGGGATAATGTATTTCAAATGGGGCACAGAGGGCATGGGGCACAGGCGCCGACTGGCTACTATGTTGTGATGTCACCCGGTCGCCATATTGGATCTGAGTGACCTTGATTTCATGCTCGGGAACTTGATCGCATGCCCATAGTCCAAAAAATTGCATAATTACCAAACGTTCTTTTTATATTTAATTTTTAAAAAATTATAAAATAAATTTTTAATTTTGAAATTTTTTATTAAACCCAATTAGAAACTTACATGCATGAGGTCTGGGTTTCGATGGCGGGTGGAACACACATCCTCCTGGCATGAAGATCACCAGACGACTGACCCCCACCACTTTTTTTCGTTGGTTTATATGTCGCACTTCTCCCCCACCACTTTTTTTCGTTGGTTTATATGTCGCACTTCTCCCCCACCACTTTTTTTCGTTGGTTTATATGTCGCACTTATCCCCCACCAACCACTAACTCTACTGATTGGTTGGGAATTCCATACCCCTCCAACCTCACCACACATTTTTATCGCCTCCCCTCAAACATTTGCTCTCCTTTGCCCCCTCCCCCATCAGTCACTACCAGTTTGTATTAGCAATTTAACTGTCCCCTTTTCCTCCTTCACCCCTCAGACATTTAATTGGTTTTATATCACACATGAACCCCTCCCCTTACTCCTCTCACAATATTTCCTCAAACCATCGTTTAACACATCCCTCCCTCTCCACCAGCCATCATCGAGACGACCCCCCTTCCATCTCTTCTATCAATTTAGCCTGTTTTTCATTGCATAATTTATCTGTAACTCCTACAACCCATCATAATATTCAAAGAATATCAAGTCGACCCTTCTCCCATCCACCCAACTACCCCCTACAGTGAATCATGGGCTTACAACACATTTCCTTATTATAACTCGCATTCACTCTAATTCTCACCACCTCATCACCCTCCCACCATTTTGGCATTTCAGCTCAACCACTGGCACTACCACTAGACTGCATAGGTGATTTCACGATACCACATTGCTCGCTCTTGATTGGCTGTTGGTCACGTGGTCGCTCGTCCTCAGCAGATAATTAATGTAGACAAACGCATGCTACATCACAGTTCTTCGTCGGATGCGAGAACACTTGCCAACACAGGTGATGCCTGCTTAGTTACAACAGTTTAACGCAACTATGTCACCACGATGCACACTGGCGATTCCTCCAGATAGTAATGTACCACCACCAGCAGCAGACATAACTGCACCACCACTCTTTTCGCCAGCAAACAGCTGTATATCCCTTACACAACATGACTCCGAATTGGATGGAACTATTCAACTGTTTACAGTGCCACAATATTTGGTGGATATTGTCATCCAGTCTTGATGGCACAATATGTTTGATCTTATGTAATCGATATCTGTAATTACACTTACATCAATATTATGACCAGTTTTTCTTCTGGTGAAATGGTATCCCTCACAGACGGGGCGAACTTGGTTCGACATCATCCTTAATTAATTACAGCAACTTGTCGAACGATCCTATGGTCATTCTGAAGTGGTTGAAGAATTTCTGTTAATATTCCCTAATTGTTGGGTACAGGTTTACGAACATTCCGTCCGTTACTTTATCCCATAATATTGGATGAACCCATTACTATCCCTGCTGTTGTTTTCACCCATTATAGCGACGATACAGACACCACAGACATGCAGCCTCCTCTACTTCCATGGTGGTAATGCGTTGAACGTGCTTATGTGTAGAGGCACTGGCGTTTTCTAACATGCAGTAAATGCAGCGTAAATCACTTCATGTGTCCTAGGCCTAAAGGTTTGCGAATATCATCGAAGAAAATGTAGGCAGTCCAGACAGAGACAATGATAGTCCCACAAAAGACGAAGTCAGGATGTTGGTCGTATGCATGTCATTAAACGAAAAGTTTATAGATAAACCTCCACTCCAATTTACTCACTGGTCTAAACTGGTATTCTAAATTTTAGGCAGAGTTTTTACTCTGGTGGGTAAATATGTGTGTAATTAATTACGAGCATGTTCGATAACACCCTGCAGAATTTGATGGAAGAGATGAACATATAAAAATAACTTACCAGAATGAATGTTGGAAACATCTGGGAAGAGAGTGTGTGATATGTCAACTCTCGCATCAGACTAAGACCTGTGGTGTGGCGTGAGTTTTTCTGCATTAATTAGCTGCTGAGGACGAGTGACCACGTGACCAACAGCCAATTATGAGCGAGCAATGTGATATCGTGAAATCACCAGCGCAGTCTAGAAGGAATCTATTTACCTTTGGTTCCCATTTAAACTCTGTGGCTGTAGGCTTAGTATTAAGGCCCCCACCTACCTGGAGCTTTTATACGCTTTTGAGACCGAGAAGCTCAGGAGCGATAAGGGCGACAATGCCACGCGCATCAAGTGCCCCATCGCCACTAAGCGCAAGGCTCTGAACTGGCATGCAGTGTTCTCGTCGCACAGTGTGTACCTATGGGACTTTCAGCAGTGACCCTATTATTTCATTAATGGAAAGTTTGTAGGAGCTTGTAATGCAGGGACCTTGAGTAATTTTGTATGGATCTGGCGCATATATTTTCAGATACAGCACTTTGAAAAGGGCTTTTTTTTTTTTTTTTTTTTTTTGGGATACTCCAAAATGGTGTTTCTAACGTGCATTACATCTTGAAAATACTCAACAGCCCTCGTTTTAAAAGTATATGGTTTTCGTAGATCAGCATATTGGATGCGTGTTAAAAATTGTCATGTAAAAACGTATACAGTAATCTCTCAGTTTAGCAACTCTTTCACTTTAACGGCAGTTTTTTCTGATTCTACCAGAGTCCTGAACAGATATTTGTCATTCAGTTCAAGGAAAATTTCCCCCATTTTCCCGAACTGTCGTTAAAACTAAAGGTGACTGTATCTGAAACACTTTGCAATGCAGTTGAAGCACCAGGTGGGCGGGAGCCAGCTGATGTGATGGAGGTGCTCATGTGTGGTCGCAGTACATCTGCATCATCGCAGCGCTGGCCGTGGTTCAGGTGACGGCGTCAGGCATGGCTTTGACGAACCGACAGACGGCCAGGAACACCACTCTCAAGGTCATGGAGGGCAAGATGGACGTGTACATGGAGTCGCCAGCCGTCGCCGCAGTGTGGGACCAGTTCCAGAATAATGTGAGTCTCTCACACTTCTGTACACTCACGCACAGTTGTAATAGTAAGGTTTATTCTACTCAGATTGGGAAGCTCAATGCCTTCAGTTCGGTGAATACAATGTTTCTGTACTAGATAAGCGCTAGTGTCACATTTGTACTGGTTTTTTTTTCTTCTATTTTCTACATTATAACACAAAATAATTGCATTAATCATAAATAATATATAAAATAAATGCGTAACTTAGTAACATCATTATCTTTTATTATTCACAAAGTATAAATGTTTAATTATAGGTTACCTCTTTGGAACACTGAGCACCTAGCGGCGGAAATTGTCCCTATGCCAAACCCTTCGATGAGAAAACTGGTTTTTTTCCTAACCTGAGTAGAATTAACCATAGTAGTAGCAATAGTGTTCACTTAAAGCACTGTCTTAGAAGGACATATCTTGACAGTGACGTGGAGAGCTGCCATTATTATTTACTGATTTATTTAATGAAATAGCTGTAGAGCATAGTTATAAAAATTAGTGCTACTTGTATATGCCAAGTGTAGTGGTAAATAGAGTATTAATTCTTAAAATATATATTTAAATTGATCATATATTCTTACTATTAATGCAATATTGTAAGCTTAACAAAAGTAGTACAAATATTTTTGACTGCATAATGGACGCAGATGATCCCAGGTAGGCCTGGGTTAGGGGATGCAAGGTATGTATGAATATCATGGCAGTGGTATTATCCATGGAATTTTTATTAGCTATCTACTGGGCTCAAAGCTTTTATTTCATCAATGATATTCCATTGGGGGGAGGCACTTCCGACCTCGGGGTGGGTACTTAGGGGCTTAACCATGTGGATAGTATGGACGTATATGCGAAGACTGTCTGCTAGCCGAGGGACAGTATTCGGCCAGGGGAAGCATACTTACAGTTGGAATCTCCGGTACGCTGACTTCATTTCCCTTGTTGCTGTACTAAATTTCATTTGAGATTTAGGGAATACTTACTGCTGATGTGTTATGGAAGGGACACGCAAGTGCTACCACCAGCCTTGGACTCGACTGTTGTCATCTTCATCGCATCCTGGCGTTGACATCTTCTGCAGCGTACTTCTTTCTTGAGGTGGCCATAGTGACCTTCTAGGGCATGTGGTTTGTGGTTGTGGAGCTTGATAGGAGGGTTGCTGTTTCTAGTGCATTTATTACTTAATTCGTCTGTGATGTCAACTGTGGTGTGGTTGTAGTGTGAGATGCGCGTCTGGTCGAGTACCTCGTCTCTAGTCGCCGGAGTAGGAATCCGAGGATGAGGCAGACAGGTCCTAACATACAAATAAAACGCATTCTGGCGACATTGAGCGTATTTCTTATACAGTCTGTACTGCTTGTCTGAAAGACTTATGAATCAGTAGTGTACCCGATAGATTGTAAGAGTCTATTTTGGATAAAATTTGTGCCAGCAAGTGTGTGAGGAGGACTATGGTTCAATCTTAAGTGCTATGTCTTTCTCCGGTCTTTTCAAGTTCTCTGAGTAATATTTGACGAACAAATGAAATGATGAATGTTTCAAGCAATTAATGTTTTCATGAATACATTTTTTGAGGAATATTTTTAAAGAATATTTTCTGAGGAAAGTTTTTGTAGAATGTTTTCGGGGAACGTTTTTTGAGTAATCGTTTATTAAGAATATTATTTTAAGATTGTATTTCGACGAATGTTTTTGAGCAATGTGTGAGGATTGTTTTGAGGAACGTTTTCTGAGGAATGTCTAAAATATATGATTTTAAGGTTTTTTTGAGGAATGATTTTGAAGAAAGGGCTATATTTTAGGAATATTTTAAAGAATGTTTTTATAGATGATGGATTGAAAGATTGACGGAAATATTAAACGAATATTTGTATGGATTTTTTTCTGTAGAATATTATTTAGGGTAGCCGGTAAACAAGCTACATGTAGTCTGTCATCCTTTAAAAGCTTTTATTATATTTCCTCCTATTCTTTTCTCATCTACACCCCATGTGTTTCGCGGTTCTGCCAATAGTATTGACCGTTATAACATAACGAGAATGGCGATGATTTTGAGGATTTTTTTAGGTGATATATTAAAAGATTGAGAGACTTATCAAAAAGGTTGAAAGAAAGTACAAAAAACTGATCGATAATATTTATTGAAAAATTGGGAGGTTGAACGAGAAATTGATCGAAAAGATTGACGAAATGGTGGATTGATAGTGAGTAATTGCACGGAAGATCAGACTTTCTATCACCCGTGTCGGCACCTAACGGTTTGCGAATGGTATAAATGGCAATGGCAACGTTGAGTCAACGATGGTAGCAACAAAGACAAATGGGAATGGCAACGTGGAGTCAACGATGGTAGCACCAAAGACCAATGGCAATGTGGAGTCAACGATGGTAGCACCAAAGACAAATTTGGCATGCAATTCACAGTCACAGGCACTATGTTAAACAAACATTTCGTTTTCATATCTACACTCTAAGTCGCAAGTCCAAACAGGTACTCGAAAGTTGAGCAGATTTTATAATTTGGTGGGAAAATATATGTGTAATTACGAGCACGCCTGATAATACCCAGTGGAATTTGACAGAAGAGACGAACTTCAAAAATAACTTACATGACTGAATGCTGAAAACATCAGGGACAAGAGAGCGATCTGTTACCTCTCGCATCAGACGAAAAACTGTGATGTGGCGCGACAATTCCAACATTGATTATCTGTATATGAAGAAATGCCACGTTACCAACAACCAATCATGAGCGAACAATGTGGCATCATCGTTAAATCGCTAGCAAAAATAAGTTGTGGAGGTTATTGTTGGGGTTGAGCTGTAGGGGGTAAATGTTGGGCGGGAATGTGAGGCTGTTGGGTGGTTGGGTGTGATGTAAAGCTAATGATTCTTTGTAGGTGAGCATTCAGGTTGGTGGGGGCCGACTAAAACAGCTAATGGAATATAGTGGTGGGATGGAGGCTTGCCGACTAATACACCAATTAAAAACAAGCCATGTCGGGAGAATGTGTGCTCTGCCATTTATACAGGATTCGAACCCTAGACTTTCTACTTGCAAGTATTAAAAAAAATCAGTAAATTTTTTGAAAGTTTCGAAAAATTTGCAGTTTTACTTTTAAATTTAAAATTTTGGTTTAGAAATTTGTTTTAATTTTTACGATTTTATTTTGTTCTAAGTATGCATAGGCTCAGGGTTAATGTCACATATATCGAATATGGCTGTCCTGGTCAATCATGTAATTTTTCCCATTTTGTTGGGACATCGCAAAATGTATTGTTATATTTTAGTTTTTAAAGTTACTTAAGGTGGTCATAGTCAAGGTCACAGACATCCGAAATTGCATTCTGGTTAATGTAAGTAAATTTCTTCCGATTTTTGCTATATTTATAAGATTTTTTGTGATTTTCTTAATTTTTTTGGGTTCAAGTTTACCTATGCTTACAGTCAATTTCAATATATTCCACGATAACTGTCGGGGTATAGAGTGTAATTTCTCCCCTAATTTTTTCTACATTTTTTTATTAATTTTTCTGATATTTATATATTGTTCGACATTATAGGTTATTTCAACATCATCATGTGTCAAGGTCACCGAAATTCAACATGACAGTTGTGGTCCATAATTTACATAAATAGGGTCAAGAAGTTTACTGAACTCTCTTTTGGAATTTTTTGGTATTTCATGTGGTGGTTGAGTTCAGTGTAATGCTAAGATCAAGGTCATGCACTTACAAGATGGTCGACTCTGACTGAAATGAGAGAGCATGAAAACCTGCCTGGTTGAGTCCTCTGCTTCTGTAGCGTGTGCCCTTGCATATGAACATACTTGTGTTTTCTACTCTTGTGCTGTGTTGCAGTGGAAGTGCTGTGGCCTGTGGTCGCCTTTTGACTGGCTGCTGCGCTATAGCAAAGTGCCGCGCTCCTGCTGCCGAGATGACGTCGACTCCTGCGACGTCACCAAGACTTTCCACATGCACCGTGACGGCTGTGCGCGCCGCATGGAGAACTTCGTTGACCGTGCCGTCAACGTTCTGGCTTACGTCGCCATCGCTGTCGTCGTCGTGCAGGTCCGTTATATCTCTATTTATTACAATAAACCCCTCAGATCTGGTATGCGGGGATACGAAGAGTCGTGCAGGCTGAAAACTCATAACGGGTGAGATAAAACAAACATTTGAAATGGCACAGCCACGTCAAAAGAATGGATAGCAAAAATAACTGAAGGGAAGTGGTAGTATAGAAGTTTAAAAGAAGAAACCGAAGATGATGACCTTGAACGATATATAAACACAACAAAAATAAATATTTGGCGTAATTAGCAATATGAGAATTAGATGGAAAACGCAAGGAAAAATTGAAATGATTATTTGTTGGGTAAATATATCTGTAAACTGGAAAGTTATATATCAATGTTACATAAAGAAATAGTTATTATGAACTGCTTAATATGTGGCTAAGGAACACCTTAAAATAAGAAAAAATTCATTACATTAAATTAATTTTCAATTGCTAATATGTAAGTGTTGACAGAATCATGCGTTAATAATTAAGATGCCATGTCTGTCGTGAAGGGTCAGGAAAATATCTAATGGAATAGAGCTATATTTGAAATATTTTTTTTAAGATAAAACTAGCAATGGAGAGAACCCAACCTTGCCAGTTTACCAGTACCACAAGGCACTGTGTTTGAAATAAGCTTTTTTATTAATAATACAATTTAAACTGACAGAGTGCACTGTCAAACATAATTCAAAAAATTTATGAAAAAAAGTATATTGAAAAAAAAATAATTAAAAAAACCCTGTCAAGGAATGGAGATCCAGACAGACAGTAAAGCATTGGAAGTAACACATAAACTATGAAAGAAAAGAAACTGAACGTAAAACAACCGCNATTAAAAAAACCCTGTCAAGGAATGGAGATCCAGACAGACAGTAAAGCATTGGAAGTAACACATAAACTATGAAAGGAAAAGAAACTGAACGTAAAACAACCGCAATACAAACAAATAAGAAAAAGCTGAAATAACTTAATACCTTTGCCAGTTAAACAAAAAAGAGTTATGGTTGTAATAATAAAATAAAGTGCAAAGAATGGCTTTTTATATTACTCAAGAAAGCTCCTTTGTTGTTAGTAGAATTTCTCTCGTGTTTCGAGTTCATTTGCGGAATAATTTCTAGCTGATACACAGGTTGTTGCACAATTGCATGCCAATACTTTGGGGAAAAAATTCCTCACATCTGGAACACTTCATTTCTTTAATACAACTTGTATTACATAACGTACAATGTATGGCCTGCGAGCTGGATCATGTTACTGTGGAATGCCATCTCAGCGTTCCTTTAATTGGTACACGACACCGCACACCACGACACTACACCATAGAACATTAGGAACTGCACAGAAATTAGGTATACATACGTGAAAGCTTATCGTCGATACATTACAGACTAAAGGAAATGTTCAAAATGTTCTCCATCAGAACGGACATATGCATCAACCCGCCGTTGTATGGTGTCCCGTATGCATTGATGAATCCTGGAGAATACCTGATTATTTCGCAGCCCGCCACAATACGGTTACGACAGGTGTTCACATCGTCCACTCGGGTTACATACACAAGTGCCTTTAAATGTCCCCGCAAATCAAATTCAAGTGGATTCAAATCAGGGCTCCTTGCAGGCCAAGGTACGGGGTGCCAATTACAGCTGCGATGGCATTCCACACTAACATGATCCAACCCGTGGGCCTTACACTGTACGTTATGTATTACGAGCTGTATTTAAGAAACGAAGTGTTTACGGGGCTATGTTCACATAAAGTTTTTTTCTTCCTCCAGATGTGAGGAATGGTTCCCCGAAGTATTGACATGGAATAGTGCAACACTTTGTACATTCCTTGAGAGGCTACCTTCGTGCTCTAAGACACTAAAACACTATGTTTGTATGAAGAGGTTCCAGGCTACAATTCCAGATCGTCCGCCAGTTAGCTCCCGGATAAAATTAAGGACACTGAAAAGCAATAAATGAAACAAATACCTGAGTATCTTGAGGACTAATTACAATTTTGAAAATTGTAAACCAAAAACTCCCTCAGTAAGAATCAGTTCTTTAAACATTCCGATTTGATTGTAGTCGCAGCTTGAAATCATCGATATCGAGTACTAATAAGCACAGAGGAAAATACTTATTAGAAATTGAGTAATTAATAGGAATATTTACATTGTTTTTCCTCCTCAACACGGNAAGCACAGAGGAAAATACTTATTAGAAATTGAGTAATTAATAGGAATATTTACATTGTTTTTCCTCCTCAACACGTTTAACGTAAATTTAATTTGTAAATTGTTTGCGTGTATGATTTCAGCATGTTCATAGTAAGCATATATGGCTTGCTTGATGTCGTGTTAGCGTCGAAAAATTATGTATCTTCATTCCCTTCAATAATTGTGAAGAGGAAGTGCNTGGCTTGCTTGATGTCGTGTTAGCGTCGAAAAATTATGTATCTTCATTCCCTTCAATAATTGTGAAGAGGAAGTGCGGGCTCCCTAATATACTGAATAAAACATTATAAATAACCTCATAAGCAGGCCTAAACTATCTGTAATGAGAGAGACTGCCCTGTTTTATGTAAATACAAATAAATAATACATTTGTATTTGAATTGTTATTAAAAAACATTAACCAGAACTGAAATACGCCCTTTCCTCATTAAAATGTAGTTGTAATATTTTACCCTCCATTAAATCGTTAAAATAGCCATAAAATCAATATTTAAAGTTCCCGCCTTGTACCGGGAACCTAATTTGCGAGGGAGCCGAGTACACAATATTGGGTTTGCATTATTTGCAGCCCCTCGCGAAATATTGCGCCTTTGCGCTTCCAGGCGCAAGTTTAATGGTCCGCTAGAATAAACGTATTGCGAATAAATGTGATAATATACAGTTGGTTGCGAGGAAGTTTTATCCTATAAGGAATACGGGCTACGAATGCTGTTATGTTTTGATATTTGGTTAGATATCATATCCTTAACGGGAATATAGGGTCGTTACAAGTTATTGATAAGAGTTATGTAATGAACACTTTATAAAAGAGGTTTATTTAACATTAAGGTTGTACAATATTATTTCAATATAAATATTATTTAATATGAACCGGGGGGGCGGGGAGCTATACAAATATACTGAATTATGAAATAATATTATTTTATTAAGATTTAAGCAGCCACGTTCNGGGGGGGCGGGGAGCTATACAAATATACTGAATTATGAAATAATATTATTTTATTAAGATTTAAGCAGCCACGTTCTGATTAAAGCCTAATCGGAGAGTCCCCACCTTGTCCATGATTCCGGAGGCTGATTAAGATGGCGCAAGTCGACGGCCGGACACATCAATTTTAAGTGGTCTTCTCGTTCCAATGGCCCGACGACAAAAGGCACCGTCCACTGACTACACTGCCCTATATCGGCTGCGTTGTCCCCGTTTAATGGCCAGTGGAGGGGGTTTCTGTAGTTTGCGATTTCATAACTAATTTCAGCTATCACGACCCGTGTCCTGGACAAATAAGTGAAGGTGTGATCAGGCAGGCCGCTCGGCTAAGGGCCTCACCACAACTCCTAATCGTGTGCATGCTAGAGTGCCCATGCTAACTGCGCAGGTACCAACTTCAAAGTCCAAATATTGATAAATTTTTTTGCGTTTATAATAGTTAAAAACCAAATGTTAAAATAAAATTACTGTTAAGTTTTGTGACATCATTTGCTGTACTGATGTGTACAGAGTATGGGCAATCGGGTCTCCTGTGCCTGTGACCTTGGAGGTTAAACAGGAGTAACATTCCAGAGCAACATACAGTATGTACAGCGCCCAGCGCTAGTTTTATTCAGCCACAAAGCCACATCAGGCAGTTAAGTCACTTCAGTTGTTAGAGTAATCATTACTGTGCAAATCGGTCAGATCCCATCAAAGTCTGGAGCCAGACTGTGATAATGGCACTACCATTCTGTAATTGGCTACAGCTGAATGCAGCCCAATAGAAGGAGATTGCGCTCCTAATGGCGGTGGGTGGGCATCTATACCACCTCACCTATCAACAGCATCGTACATAGTTGAATCTGCACGCGCCACCTTGACGGGGCCCGAGGACTATCCAACCTCTACGAACGCGTTTCATGAACGAGTCCTCTTTCTAGGCGGACCAGACCGTCGTCCTTCGTTAGCGAGCATCAACCCTTCGAAACTACCGCCTGGGACCGGCTACACGCCGCTTTGCTTCCTCANGCGTTTCATGAACGAGTCCTCTTTCTAGGCGGACCAGACCGTCGTCCTTCGTTAGCGAGCATCAACCCTTCGAAACTACCGCCTGGGACCGGCTACACGCCGCTTTGCTTCCTCAAGAGTTACTCGAGCGACAAGAGCCCATCACCAAACATAGCACTGTGTGTCGTGGAGGTCCGGTGGGAGGGAATGTGCTCTTTCTCCCCGGCTACTGAGGCCGCACGCGCCGCCGTTGCATCTCCCTAGCTTCTGCCACCAGGAGCAGCCTGTAATGATGCAATATGCTTAATTTTTCGGGACACGAGTGTAAATTCTTTCGTGTGTATTTAGCTTTGGAAAGCCTTGTTATATTTTATCAAGTTTCAAGTAAAGCCGCGGTGGCTAGTTTCCCGTGTTTGTTGGTCGAGCAGACGTGTGCGGACATCTGCTGTTTACGTCCGTTTACCGTCTAGTTTCGAAAGGTTTTCGAAAGTTGTTGTTTTGGTTATGTGGCTGCGACGTGACGCAGTTGCGAGTACAACAACATGTTGTGAGCGCGAGACACAGCGTAGTTTGGATGACGCTACTGGCGCTACTGGCATCGCCGGAGGCCAACGCGAATAGAATCCTTTTCCCCCCTATCCGGACGGATTATTATACTGGTGGTGCCTATCGCGTAATAAGAAAGTCACCAACCGTCGAAGAAGGCGCATCGGGCGTGTGAAGACGCGTTAGGCGTGAAGAATTTCACCCACACCGGCAAGCACCCGTGACCGTAAGACCTTTTGTTCGCATTTCTTTTTCAATTTAACGTCACTTAAATTCTATCAACTTCTTTCCGCCGGTGTGGGGGGTCGATAGGGTGCCAGGAGGGAACAAACATCCCTCCTGCCTTCGCTTGAATTCAGAACGCTACGTTCAATTCTGTAATTGAAACTGTAAACTACTGTGGCGCTGTTTTCTGCACTGGGAAAACTAATTGTGAAAGTTCGTACTCTGCAAACTGGAAAGTCGTCTGTGCAGCACTGTGAAACTTCAATGATAAATAANTGAAAGTTCGTACTCTGCAAACTGGAAAGTCGTCTGTGCAGCACTGTGAAACTTCAATGATAAATAAAGTATAAACCAAACTAATCTGGAATTTCTTCTTTTTACTTAATCGGTGTCACCTGGAACAGAGTCTCGTATTCTACCTATGAGCAAGCTGTGGCAACAAGTAATACTTCCGCAACGTTACAATATGGCGCCTACCTGTGAGGCGGTAATATTATAAAGACGGAACTTTACAAGCCCTCCGGGCAAGTAACCGCCTCCAGGCCTCCTCCCGGCGGGAGGTTCAACCAATGCCACTCAGAGTTCGACCTGCAATCACTGATCCCCTGGGCCCCCACTGAGTTTTCCCCCAAAGAAGCCCAAATCCTCCAGGATGCCAGACAGTCCCTTCTGTGGAGCTCCGCCACCCCGAGATCTACCCGAAGGCCTCAGTTGGGGTTGTGTCCTCGGCTCACGGTTCATCACTGCAGGCGATGAACACATGCATCCTCTGTAAAGCTGCACATTACCTCGCCATGGCTAATAGCCAGTGAACTGGCGGGGCTGTCACTTGCCCATAATCGTCCTCACTCCATTAGCCACTGTGTTTCCAGCCCTGGCCTTTCGAGGAGGTGAAGATGGACTTGAGCAGCACTAGGCTATATTTTCGCATCGCTGCCCCATTTCAAAGACCATGTCTCGACCCACGCAGCAGCACAGGGACAAATCCTTACCTGAGGTCTAGAAGGTAACACCGGAGCTCGTCAGCTGGGGCGAAGAGTCCTCCACCGGACCTAGCAGTTGGCAAGTCTGGAGGTCCAGTAGGACGGTTACACCACTTCACGCNGGGGCGAAGAGTCCTCCACCGGACCTAGCAGTTGGCAAGTCTGGAGGTCCAGTAGGACGGTTACACCACTTCACGCCGATCTGCTCTTACACCATATTAAAGGCCGGTGACTGCTACGCAGGCCTCCACCAGGGGGGTGGCCGCACTAGGATAGTCACTCCCGCAGTCACGACTACCCAGCCAGGCAATAACTATCGCCTTACACCCATTACAGGTTGGTTGCCCGACCATCAGCCCAACTCCAACCCGGCCTCCCTCCCCTCCCTTAGGGTCAAGTTATGAGACAACTGGAATGTACTTAAGATACACTTAGTATATATGCAGTTTAAGATAAGTTCCTTTTTTCTGGTGAATAATATAATATAATGAAATGTCCGCGTCGATGTCTGAACATACGATTTTGACAGTTCTGTGGGCAAATCGCGAGCCAGTGCGGGTGATATGCGCGGTTGTCAAACATTAGTTTAGCTCATGTTTTCTCTGGTGTTTCCTGCCTGGCAGACTGCATTGCGCCGGTTCCTCCAGAGTTCTATGCCACGCCCATTACGAGAAAATACCTCTGCAGCTCCTCAGAGAATCTTAAAAATTTACTTCCCAGTCATTGACTAGCATACGAAACGTCAATAATAAATATCAAGTTTTAAAATTTTTGCTCTCATTTTATTCTTATGAAGAGAACTGAGATTACGTCATAACAACACATAGCAATCATTTAACTTTTCTTAAAAAAATTGTCGAGAATGACAATATTTGTTTATGGAGAATGAGATGAACGCGGAATTAAGTACATACTTTTGTGTTCGTTGTTATTTATTGTGTTTGTTTCAGGTGATGGCTGTCTTGTTTGTTTACTTGATGATCTTCAAGGGAAGAATTTGTCCGTTTTCGTAGTGAAGGAGAGCACATTCTCTTATTAGAGTTAATGTGCGACTTTAGTAATGCCAGATTCGTGTAAATATTTACAAATAAAACATCCTCTTTTCACGTCTTTTTCATCTTAGTCAATATACATGGTGTAAGGACGAAGCTATTTCAGAACTACACTTCTGAATAATCCAGGAACAAGACACCTGCCCATTTAAGTCACTTTTGCGATTGTATCACAAATTATAAGAACCAAGAAAACATCATGTATTCAATAACTTGTAGATTAGACTGAAAAGTGCTCTGTATACTTGTATCTCAGTTATTCGTTCATTATATGCTGCCCCAACGTGTAGGTGGTTGCATTCCCATGTATTTCTCTATTCTTGTTTGCTTACAGGTTTGTTATTGACCCACAGTCGTCCATGGCACGTCTACCAAGTCTGAACCATTAACTAGAAGAATTCAAATCTACAAGTGCTCAAAATCTAACTTGTCTCTAGTTACAGGCTACACCCTGAAGATATTTGTGTTACAACAAAGCTGTAAAATACAAGTATAGAATTCCTTGATACCTGGCCTGAAGTAAAACTGGCTACTCTCTGTAATATTAACAAATAGACAAACAGCTGAGACTCAAGATAACAGAGTACTATGTAATATNAAAACTGGCTACTCTCTGTAATATTAACAAATAGACAAACAGCTGAGACTCAAGATAACAGAGTACTATGTAATACAGCCTACAGGGAGCTTAACAAGTATAGAGGCTTAGTAATAATTACGATATGATAACTGCATTGTTTGAAAAACAATACCTTTTATTGGTGTGTCTAATAGCGAGAGGAAAGTACACGATTATTATTGCAATTCTGGGAGGTGTGAATTAAAATACTGGCGTTTAAAAAGTGATTATAAAATAACCGGCGGAACTCGCAGGAGAAGTTTAAACGGACGAAAGTAAGATATTTCATCCATTAAGTCACGTTCGGAAACACACGGCTTTCAGATAGCGTTGGAAATGTGTCCCGCAGTACCTCTTATCAGGCAACCAACTGCATAGGCAGGCCGTACGTGTTGCATATCTCGCAGGCGGTACAACAGTAATACATGTGAACCTCCGTTGTTGTTGCAGGTAAGTGTGCACTCCAGACGGGTACTGTGGTCACTGCTCCACACCCCACACATAACAGCTTTCTGTTGGAGTGTACTACGGGTTGCATTGTGTGCATTTGGACCGGAGCATGCACAAGGGCGGAGCATTCACCTGGGCGCTAGGGTGGACCGAACTGTAATGTTTCTGTGACTCCAAACTTCTATAAAACGTGTGCTTGCTGCGTGCAAATAAAAACTGTATTTTGTTTTTAATGTTACTCGCTTAAAGTCAGTATTCTGGATGTATTTCCTGTATATTCGTTGTTTGCGGGCTCACGCGTATNTTTTAATGTTACTCGCTTAAAGTCAGTATTCTGGATGTATTTCCTGTATATTCGTTGTTTGCGGGCTCACGCGTATCTCAGTTAACAAATTTCCTGGGAATGACATTTTGCCAGAAAAGATAAGAACATATTATCAAAGCCTGTACAGTTTGGTTTTTGTAACGTAGTGTTTATTCTAAGAGAAAAAATAGTGAGAATGGTCAAAAATGGCATTTGTAGAGCTGGCCCACGCANTGTAACGTAGTGTTTATTCTAAGAGAAAAAATAGTGAGAATGGTCAAAAATGGCATTTGTAGAGCTGGCCCACGCTGTTTTCTTAAGGCGCAGGGGAAAACTAAACGGCACAGCCGTAGTTTAATCTACAGCATTTGATTGCGCGTAATACAATGCCACTGCTACGGAACTCACTTGCAGAGGAAAGTGTATCAGCTGAAGCACTGCACGCGTGTTCAGCGCCTTGCACGTAGAGGCNCTACGGAACTCACTTGCAGAGGAAAGTGTATCAGCTGAAGCACTGCACGCGTGTTCAGCGCCTTGCACGTAGAGGTGACGAAGTGCTGGGCGCGCGTGGTATTGTCGCCCGTACCACCGTGCCTCGAACACGTGCTCCCAACTACAGTCGGCATAAACACGACGGGAACACTTGATCGGAGACGTCTCAGCACCACCAGGGGATTCAGTACTCTGAAATGCTCGAGTGACCTCGAGTGTTGTTCTGGCACCATCACACACACACACAAAATTAATTATTTTTTTGGAGATAAAGACAAAACACATATTAAGGTAAGAGTAGTACAGAAATGACGTTTCGAGTGCAAGGCATCGGCTAGTAGGAGCATTGCAAATTAAATGGGATTACAGTTACTTCGAGGATATTCCGTGCATTTCGCACACTTTGCCATCACACCTGCACAGTGACAACACGGACAGTCGCCGTCAAGGGATAGCATATCTATAAGTTTTGTTATTTTCAAGGTCAGTTAGCATTACATTTCATGTTTTTAATGTTTTAATGTTTTAATTTCACGCGAGACAGACTGAGGTACGGACGGAGCAATAAATATACCAAAATGCAGTGTAGTAGCCGTTTGACTGGGCTGACGTCGTGAGCTAAGGGCAATGAAACACAGTGTGAGTACAATTCCCCTACTTCGTCCCATATGAAATGCATTTTTTTAGCACCAGGACCATTGGAAGTAAAATAACTTGTGATGCCTGTCACTGGTAAAAATAAATACACATCCAAGCAAACCTCGAAACATATGTTTTGATAAAAAGAGGTCGATGAGATTATTACTTAATTAATCCGCTGAGCTGGTTTGTCCAATACAGAGGACACGTTTAGCGTGAAATACATTAGTGACCATAATGGGTGATCTGATTTACGTACGTTGACACAATCGCGTAACACCCATCGCAAAGTTCACTGGTTGTAAGGCGTAAGATGGACACAAGTAGTCATACCGAAGTATTACCTGAATGCAACACTTGGGCTGAAATATAAATGCGTGATTGGGCGAGTTTAGTAGATAGGGTTCGAAAGTCTGTAAAAATAATTCAACTTTTCTAAGCAAAAATACATTCGAGAACTTGTCGAAGTTATTACGTCAACCCGGGTGGCAACTTAGAACTCGGATGTTAGACATAGATGGGTGTCTGTTAATTTCCACGTGTAACTGTTGGTTGGATGAATGTGTAAATCGTGTTTCGGCTGACATCCTAGCTTAAATCCGGATCATCGAAAAGCTTTGACTAACACTTTATTCGCTCGCAGAAATTATGTAGGGAAATCGCCATTCCAACGGTCTAGATGTGAAATCATTGCATGTGCATGCGAAGAGTTTAGCATATGATAACTGTTGCAATCTTGCTTTCGCCGTGTCTTTTCTTCACTTATCCACTGGTAGCTCGTGAAGAAGAGAATAAATCATAAACATGACTGAAAATGGCAACTTAAAAATATGAAATTATCTTAAAAAGGATTACTTACAATGTCAGGCCAATACAAATGTACAAAAAAAAATCTTTGGGAAATTTAGAATGAAAACAGGCTCTTTATTTTGAAAAATGTTGCTACTATTTCTTGTTTAACTTATATCTTAACTAAACTAAAAAANATGAAAACAGGCTCTTTATTTTGAAAAATGTTGCTACTATTTCTTGTTTAACTTATATCTTAACTAAACTAAAAAAAAGTTGTGCATGTCCACTGAATTAGCATTTGATGGCATGACATAATATAAATGTTTCCAATTTTTTGAAGTCACGGCCAGAAAATTTAAATATTACTATAATTTGAAATGAAAATAATGAAGTAAACTTCATAAACAAACTAATACTGCAATTGGGCNAAATTTAAATATTACTATAATTTGAAATGAAAATAATGAAGTAAACTTCATAAACAAACTAATACTGCAATTGGGCAATGCAATAACTCGCGAGGTGTTCCAACAACTGTGCGCCGATAGCGGAGTGTGTTAGTGTGCATTCATATTCACGTNAATGCAATAACTCGCGAGGTGTTCCAACAACTGTGCGCCGATAGCGGAGTGTGTTAGTGTGCATTCATATTCACGTGCGGCTCGTAACGGAACACCATGCTTGTAATGATTAACTATTGTATTTGTACACAAACGCTTTCTTATGCATTTAAAAATAACTAGAATTTACTAACGCTAATGGTGACCCCACGTGGCGCAGTCGGTTGGTGCGCGGCCAGTCTGCGCTGCAAGAGGTTCTGGGTTCGAACCCTATGCAAGGTGTGTGTGTAAGCTTAAGTAAAGTCAAAGGTTAGTTTGTAACCCGCTCCCTGATAAACTTTCAGACATAAAACTTGGGGACATCAATCAACCACAATAACACTTAAATTATATAATTTTGAAGATAGCACATTTTAATGAATTTATGAATTGTGCGTTTTTTATAACAACTCTGCTAAATTACCAAAGAATAAAACCAGAAATTTTTACTAACTTTCATAAAAATTTCGTACTTATGAAATTAAGGGTAGGGAACAACTTTGCGGATATAGCCTACTTCGTGCAGAATCTATCGCCTCTTTAAAGGCGTGAGAAAATTCGGCCTGATAGTTTAAAGCTTTCTGTGCACGTTTTAGTTAGTATCAGAATTGTATGAGAAACCGTAAAAATGAATTTACATCCAAGTAAAGAAACACACATGTGTTGTAACATTTTGTTTGTTTCCATGCATTAATAAAAGGCCATTTTTTAGGCCATGCGATATTTCTTGAAGACGTGTTTTTGGTCATCTTCCTTGCATGGAGTGAAACAGAGAGATAATGAAAGAGATCTTAAATGCGAGACAATGTTACGAACACGGTGCTAAAATGTTTCCGTTTTAATTCGCATATGCATGTCGCCTTTCGCCTCGCCGAGGTCGTCTATCTCACGAGGCGCGTATGCTGCAAAGGGCGGGGTGCGGAGTGATTTTGAAATGAGATCCTGCTGGTGCTGACACTTCACCTTCCACGTGCGCAGCAGAACCCAGAGCGTCCTTTTTAATACATAATGCCGCCTTCCGGCAAAATACGTTTTACGCAACGAAACTCCCGTCGAGATAAGTCCCGCTGCGAACTTTTGATTGGAACTAAGTTCTGTGGAACCTACTATTTATACAACTCATTGCCACACTGTGGACAAACTTAGTGGTGTTTACGGTCCGTATAGTTGTGTTCCAAATATGATATCGTATGCTTACACTGGTTTAATATAAGAAATAATATCCTTGTTTTATGACACTTTCTATTAAACTCTTAAAGAGGCATTCATTTACTATAGCCTAGGTTAATGTTTTCCTGTTGAGTCGGCATGCCATACGGAGAAACAATTGGCGATGTGAAGGAGGGAATTTCTTTGAAAAGCCTTATTCTTGAACTTTTACGATCATTTACTTATCTCGATGTCCCAAAAACGCAATAAAATAAACCAAACACCGGATTGCAGTACTTCAATTTTAGGTTCGCATCATTCAAGTAACTGATTAATTAGAATCATAAATCTGTTTGTATACCGGGAAGAAATTTAAGTATAACGAATATTATATAACTGCTACTTTGTCTAAATAGACTCAAATTATTTACGAGTGGTTTATTAAAACGATTTTTGTGACTAGCTTATTTTGAGAATGAAGTGGTTTAAAAAAGTTAGAACAGAAATATTATATTCGTGCAGCAATGACGAATACGCCTGCCAGTAGCCCCTCGTACAACACAGAACACTCGGCAGTCGTATTAGATATCACTACTTTTACTAGCGAACCTTGCGGCGATTGTTTGAAAATGTATCTGTTTAAAAACATTTGCTTTTATTGTAAAACGAAGAGGACTTTTACGGAAAATTAATACCACCTAATTAGCAGTGGAGCAGGAAAATGTGCGAAACAGTAGTAAATTTAAGTTTTTCTTTATGTTATCAACCAACTCATACGAGTTACAGATAATTACGTCTGTTTTCATACTTTATCGTTTTAAAGAGACCGTGCGTTTGGTTCACTTAATTTGCTGTTTGTGTTCTCTTTTCACCGTCTGAAATACGAAGTATTAAATGAGTAATAGTGCAGTTTTGCTCAAATCAGACAGCATACTGACAAAACTAATAAAATAAGTGGTGGTCAAAGTATGAAACTTTAAATAAATTTGTAATAGCACGTATTTTCGTAAATCTCGTAATCTAAGACAGGATATTGTTGACAGCTTTGTTAACTTTATTGATACTGTTTTTTGTTGTTATTAGTTTGGCGCTGCTAAAGGAGTATTATAAATGTTATCCTTGAAAAGATTTTGCCGAACTCGTAGACCATGTGTGTCGACCGACTTCTGTTTACGTGCGTGAACACGATACTTGGAGTAAGTTGATTTCTTGTTTATTTTATTTTCCATTTTTACGGAAAATATGCCAGCTAAGAAAAATATATGTAATCCATATTACAGTTACATGAGATGAATGGCAGTGTAAGTCCCATAACGTACTTATGTTGTTGTCATATTTTAATAATTAACTGAGGATGACGGGACTCAATTGAATGGAAAACATTAAGTAAATACAATATTACAAGATTCTATAGTATGCCCGTTGTTAACTGAGAACTTTGGTAAGATTCTATAGTATGTCTGTTGTTAACTGAGCCAAAACACCACGTAGAGATAGATTAAGAGTGCAATCATTGATTTTACAAATGTATAACATCATCATTAGGTATATTTATTTTTGTTACAAAGTAATCACTAGGGTTTTTTGTTTATTTTTTCCCTTATATTGTACATGTAGACAACACAACAATATGTCAAAACCCGTGAAAATGGGTTAACATTGTATAATTTTATATCTACCACAAGAGCCCAATGGGCTGGTATGGTAATATTTGTCCAAATAAGTGTCACGTGCTTGTATATGTTTTAGAATCAATAAAATGTTTTTCAATTGTCAATTGTCTCAATCACACGCTACGGGTTCAAGTCCCGTTGGGTGTAAACTTTTATTAAGGTTTTAAAATTAAGTTAACGAAAGTCTATTTAATTTAATAATTGTGCAACTGTGGATTGTTAACAGTGCGATATAATTGCGACTATTTGATAATGGGGCTTTGTTATTGGTAATAATTCCATCTCTCAGAATTTAATCAACAGACCCCACTAGTCACGTTCGAAAGGTATTTTGTGTTTCTCTCTTTTTATTCGAAGACCTTAAAAAGCAAAAGAAAATAGTATAGCGTGCGTGCAAATTTTTTTGATCCCACCTGCTGCAACGGTTAAACCATATCCTCGGTGGCGGGACGAGTTAGGACGTTAAGTTGGCACGACTGAAGACATGGCTTGTTGATTGTTGACGCTGGCTGTTAGGATTACCTTCTACGCCGTTTGAATTTCAAAATTACGTTATAAATGTTGTGTCTTAAACTATTTGCATGAGTTACAAAGTTGTGTCTCAGTATAGGTTTAGTTTAGCGTGTGTCGTGCCGATTGCGANAAAAAGCAAAAGAAAATAGTATAGCGTGCGTGCAAATTTTTTTGATCCCACCTGCTGCAACGGTTAAACCATATCTTCGGTGGCGGGACGAGTTAGGACGTTAAGTTGGCACGACTGAAGACATGGCTTGTTGATTGTTGACGCTGGCTGTTAGGATTACCTTCTACGCCGTTTGAATTTCAAAATTGCGTTATAAATGTTGTCTCTTAAACTATTTGCATGAGTTACAAAGTTGTGTCTCAGTATAGGTTTAGTTTAGCGTGTGTCGTGCCGATTGCGANTCTTAAACTATTTGCATGAGTTACAAAGTTGTGTCTCAGTATAGGTTTAGTTTAGCGTGTGTCGTGCCGATTGCGAAAGTGATGTTTTGAAATGTGTATTTCTGGGAATATTTAATACTGCACATATGAAATATAAAGTTGCAATTTTGCTGTTAAAATGCATGTGCACCATTTAAATTTGCGTATATAATTTCCACATTACAAACACGAAACATACCATATTATGTTCCATGACTTGTCACGCAAAAAAAGAACGAAATAAAAATATCACGTCAGAAAATAAGTATAATGATTAGTTTTTATTACTCTATACGCAGTTATTTCAAGTCTGTACTAATAACTGCCAGTGCTACATATAAAGCTATTGTAAATAAACACTTCTTTGTCGCTTTCATTTGTTTATAGCCTCGCACAAGGCGGCGAATAACAAACCGCGGCACATCCGATACCATCTCAGGACATAAACAAATCACGTTCAGAAACACGTTCCGCGAGTTAAGGATTAGTGATAGCATTTCAATGGCCCCAGATGGCAGCACATATGTAATGCCGAACTGAACGTTCTGGAATTCCGGCTTAAGAATTCTCGGTGGCTGTTGTCACCGAGGTATCAGGTTCAAGTCACACTGGTGATCATTCCAGTCCAGCACTTCGTGGCAACTTCAAAATGCGCTATGGCATTGTATGTCCTCGGATCTCCACTGCTTTCGATCTCAAAGCCCAGCAGTGCAACTAATATGATGTCAGACATCCCTTTGTTATGATTACAGCGTTAACTCATCAGGGCACGATTTCCAAAGAGAACTGGCACACTCACTGCAACATTTGGCAGAGTAGTCCCCAGGCGCTGATTGGTGAATTACATTGTAGTCATTTCATCGTGACTTCCTAATTTTATGAAGCCTTGCTGAAGTTCTACTTTCAGGCTATTCCTCCGCCTTGTGAAAACAAAGCGTAGAAAATCACACCGTAGAGGCAACGCGCCGTATTTGTGCGCACTCAGTTTAATAATATTGTGCACGAGAAATATTTCTTATTAGNACACCGTAGAGGCAACGCGCCGTATTTGTGCGCACTCAGTTTAATAATATTGTGCACGAGAAATATTTCTTATTACGCATTACCAACACGCATATTTTCTCCCGGCTTTCTTTCGTGTTCATTATAAATCAAATAACATAACGTATAGATAAAATATAAGTAAAAATCCAATATGACGCAGGCCTAACATTCTTTTTGTTAACAGGAATATATATAACGCTTGTGACGTATGACACATTTTGAAAACAACGAAACACTTTATACATGGGGTGATTTTTCCCAAATTTTTGATTCGAAAAGTGTGAAGATCTGCGAATAGATTATAGCACGTGCCACTGGAGTTGATTATACATTATCAAGTTATGCTCCGTAACACTTAAAACAAAGTTATCGAGCCATTTACGCACTATTATTTGGTCGCTGCTTGTGTGTGTGTTTAGAAACGGGGAAAAAAAGG
>NQII01001562.1:110229-175046 GCA_002778355.1 Clitarchus hookeri
GGGGGGGGGGGTCGAATGACGTCACAGAAAACTCGTGTCAAATGGGCAGCTCTCCTTAAGCCGCTCGCCTAACTGATACGCAAACCATGTGGCAGGGTATTTCAAACTGGCCTTTTCAACATAAATTCCTGCAAGTGGTTGCATACTGTT
Source organism: Clitarchus hookeri (assembly GCA_002778355.1). Lineage (NCBI taxonomy): Eukaryota > Metazoa > Arthropoda > Insecta > Phasmatodea > Phasmatidae > Clitarchus > Clitarchus hookeri. The sequence goes on from NQII01001562.1 coordinate 110,380, forward strand.
TTTCTACTAAAATATATCGCACTTTACATTAGTACTAGCACACAGAAAATATCACTTCAAGTGTTTGAACATGGCCACAAATGGAATTTCTGACTACTGTATACTAAAATGTTATTTGTGAATATCCGCGGAATTTATATAGTAGACTTTACTACAAACGTTTGAGCAATAAATTTCCACCGCCAATGCTTTAAGTTTCACAGTAAACGCTGTGCAGTTAAAGCTTGCACACTAATCCAGTGCGTTGAACGTAGATGCGATGGGACACTTGGCACGAGTGTCGCTGTCACCCTTACCTCGACCACAAACGCAGAGAACAGTTCCCGGTAATTGGGCGACTTCAACAGTCCTTGTTAAGTAGATCTCCCACCTCTCATGTGTTTGTCCCGACGACGAAATGATCATCGTTATGTGACAGTCGTTTGGTGAACACATGGTGATAGGTCGTACCATAATCACTGCTCAGGACTTAGAAAGCCACTAAATCCACTGAACCTTCCTTTGCAACTGCCACTACTCTGTGCGCTGCTCTGGCGAGAGTGCGCCGCCATGGATACGTGCTGCTGTACCTTCCCGATTTCCCCTCTTTTCGAGTCAGCTGTCGAAGTAAAATCTTGCTATGTTGGTCTTTTATTTGACACCTGTGAAATGTGCTATATAAATTTGTTTTGATAATATACCTACCCTTTTGAAACCTGGCCTTGGCTTCTGGGACACATTGAGGCCGTGAAGTGTGTACGCATACTGCCAAGTAGGCAGTACTTGATCCTAGTTGCACGCAAGTGAAGTTGTCCTTTTGTAAACGTGCCTGCCAGATGGAAATTGTGGTAGCGTGTTGCTGTTTATGAAAGTTAAAATATGTTCCTCCCCCCTCCTCCTTCAGGAAAGGTCAACACGCATGAGATGAGGTTGGCTCTAAGTGAAGCTATCGAGCTGGTTGTCATAACCAAAGGACTGACCCATTGCTCAGGCCAGCCTGAAGAATGAAAGAGGTGAGAGATGATATAAGGGAGAACGGTGGCAGGGTGAAGTCTGGAGGGGGGACGGGAAGACCCCGAGTAAACTCCCACACAATGGCAGTGTCCTACATGTTCTTCACATGAGAATCTCCGTCTGAAGAATCCCCGCCTACTGAGGCCTAGGATAGAACTGGGGCACCCAAGAACAGGAGACCAGTGAACGACAACCTAGCCAAATATGCATCTGTATTGCTGTGTCCCTAGTTACTGGAGACCTCGCCCCTCGTTTGCGCGGAGAGGAGCGCCCCATAACACACAGTAACCAGAAACGTACTAGTCCGAAGGACAATTCCCAGCTTCTCTTGCAACATATCCATGCTTTGACATCCTGTGATGGAGCAACGCTGTTGTGTGCAGGTGACGGGAATTGCGATTCTGATAGTGGCGGTGGTGGTGCACAAGTATGTCTACAACTTGGAGATCACGGGAAACTACCGCCTGCCCGCTGTACCAGAGCTGCTGTACGTGTCGGGCGCTCTCTCCATCGTCGCGGCCATAGTGGGCACGGCCGCTGCCTGCTTGGGCAGAATGAAGATCCTGCTGATACTGGTGAGTCCGCACGATGGGTCGGCGCCTTANGCACGGCCGCTGCCTGCTTGGGCAGAATGAAGATCCTGCTGATACTGGTGAGTCCGCACGATGGGTCGGCGCCTTACAGGAGGACTTTGGGCACAATCCAGATTATGATGTTGCACAGGATTATTAAACATGTTTTCTATATGTGGAATATACAGCGACAGTCATACAACCGTAATAATAAGCAGACCACTATAGATTATTCTAGTATACTGTTTACATTTTGATAATACTTTTTAGAGGTTGCCAGTCAAACGAAGATCTGACGTGATGCAATCAAGTATCAGGATCGTAGAGATTACTGTGATCCACCAGTTATCTTGATCCTTATGGTTCTGGTGAGTCAGCTGAGGGCATTAGATAGCAAGATGAGTGGAATTGAAACAGTTTCTGCCAGGATCCACTTACATCTTGGGAGTTGGTGGAACAGGCCTATATTTGACATGGAGTTATCAGAGAGTAAGGCGATCGAAATTTTTGCGATCCACAAGCCACAATTAAGTTATCTTTCACTTGAAATCCCTACAGATTTGACATGTTTCTGGTGTAATCTTTACTCATTATTTTAACTTCAACAGCCTTCAACATAACCCTAACATTTATACAGATATCAACTGTAGAGTTTCAAAAGGTATACATGAAGGTTGACACTTGGTTTTTTCTCGGCAGTGGACGAAGCAATAACCACAGAATGTATTACAATAATACATGCAAATTTTCCCAGAAATTCTATTTTGAGTGAAGGGATGCAAGTGCCATATCATATATCTATAGCTCACACGGTTTAGGAATTGCTGATTGGAAAAATAAAATAACTCTCTTCATATACCCCTTCCATATTTTTTATTTTACATGTTAGGAAGGGAAGGTGTGGATGATTTAAGGATTGTGTGTGATCCAGGTTACAGACAAGTACCCTTAGTACTCGGTTGTTCATTAGNATGGTGATAGGTCGTACCATAATCACTGCTCAGGACTTAGAAAGCCACTAAATCCACTGAACCTTCCTTTGCAACAGCCACTACTCTGTGCGCTGCTCTGGCGAGTGTGCACCGCCATGAATATGTGCTGCTGTACTTTCCTGATTTCCCCTCTTTTCGAGTCAGCTGTCGAAGTAAAATCTTGCCATGTTGGTATTTTATTTGACACCTGTGAAATGTGCTATATCAATTTGTTTCGATAATATACCTACCCTTTTGAAACCTGGCCTTGACTTCTGGGACACATTGAGGCCGTGAAGTGTGTACGCATACTGCCAAGTAGGCAGTACTTGATCCTAGTTGCACGCAAGTGAAGTTGTCCTTTCGTAAACGTGCCTGCCAGATGGAAATTTTGACAGTGTGTTGTTGTGTATGAAAATAAAAATATGTTCCTCCCCTCTCCTCCTTCAGGAAAGGTCGACATGAATGAGAGGAGGTTGGCTCCAAATGAAGGTAACGAGCTGGCTGCCATAACCAAAGAACTGACCCATTGCTCAGGCCAGCCTGAAGAACGAAAGAGGTAAGAGATGATATACGGGAGAAAGGTGGCAGGGTGAAGTCGGGAGGGGGGACGGGAAGATCCCGAGTTAACTCCCACACAATGGCAGTGTCCTTCATGTTCTTCACGTGAGAATCTCCGTCTGAAGAATCCCCGCCTACTGAGGCCTAGGATAGAACTGGGGCACCCAAGAATAGGAGACTGGTGAACGACAACCTAGCCAAATGTGAGTCTGTATTGCTGTGTCCATAGTTACTGGAGACCTCGCCCCTCGTCCGCATGGAGAGGAGCGCCTCATAACACACAGTGACCAGAGATGTACTAGTCCGAAGGACAATTCCCAGCTTCTCTTGCAACAATCCATGCTTTGACATTCTGTGATGGAGCAACGCTGTTGTGTGCAGGTGACGGGAGTTGCGATTCTGATAGTGGCGGTGGTGGTGCACAAGTATGTCTACAACTTGGAGATCACGGGCAACTACCGCCTGCCCGCTGTACCAGAACTGCTGTACGTGTCGGGCGCTCTCTCCATCGTCGCGGCCATAGTGGGCACAGCCGCTGCCTGCTTGGGCAGAATGAAGATCCTGCTGATACTGGTGAGTCCGCACGATGGGTCGGCGCCTTATAGGAGGACTATGGGCACGATCGAGGTTATGATGCTGCACAGGATTATTAAACATGTTTTCTGTATGTGGAAGCTACATCGACAGTCATACAACCGTAATAATAAGCAGACCACTATAGATTATTCTGATATACTATTTACATTTCGATAATACTTTTTAAAGGTCGCCAGTCAAACGAAGATCTGACGTGATCCAATCAAGTATCAGGGTCGTAGAGATTGCTGTGATCCACCAGTTATCTTGATCCTTATGGTTCTGGTGAGTCAGTTGAGGGCATTAGATAGCAAGATGAGTGGAATTGTAAACAGTTTCTGCCAGGATCTACTTACATATTGGGAGTTGGTGGAACAGGCCTATATTTGACATAGGGTTATCAGAGAGTAAGTCGATCGAAATTTTTGCGATCCACAAGCCACAATTCAGTTATCTTTCACTTGAAATCCCTACAGATTTGACATGTTTCTGGTGTAATCTTTGCTCATTATTTCAACTTCAACAGCCTTCAACATAACCCTAACATGTATACAGATATCAAGCGTGCTGTTTCAAAAGGTATACATGTAGGTTGACACTGGGTTTATTCTCGGCAGTGGACGAAGCAATAACCACAGAATGGATTATAATAATACATGCAAATTTTTCCCAGAAATTATATTTTGAGTAGAGGGATGTAAGTGCAATATCATATACCTATAGCTCACATGGTTTATAAATAGCTGATTAGAAAAATAAAATATCTCTGTTCATATACCCCTTCGATATTTTTTATTTTACATGTTAGGAAGTGNCATATTTTTTATTTTACATGTTAGGAAGGGAAGGTGTGGATGATTTAAGGATTGTGTGTGATCCAGGTTACAGACAAGTACCCTTAGTACTCGGTTGTTCATTAGTGCTGGCAGGACACATTCCTTATATGCAAGGAACTAGCGACCCGGCCCGGCTTCGCCCGGGTACAATTCAGTTTTTACAGCGATACACTAATAAATAAATTGGGAAAAGACAATTACAATGTTATATGATATTAAATTAGTTAACTACTATCATATATAACATTCATACATACATACATACACGTCACGCCTGTCTCCCAGAAGGGTAGGCAGAGATTATGAACCTCCATTTACCCCGATCCTGACATGCCTACCTCCTTCGCTTTATCCACATTTATACATCTCTAATATAACAATATTAAATAATAGTGGTTTAGAAAATTTATTTGTATACAACATTAATAGTTTTGCCTCCGACCGCCAGCACAACAGGATTTCTGTTTGACGTGACACGCGAAAGTGCTACGTATAGTTGTCCGTGTGTAAAACACGCTCCACTCAAATCCACTCCAGGCACATTAAGTGTTTGATCCTGTGCCTTATTTATGATCATACCAAAACAAACTCTTATTGTAAATTGGACTCTTTAAATTTTAAAAGGCAAATCCGAGGGAATCATTGGTATTTTTGGTATTAAAACAGTTTCTCCAGTACCACAACCAGTTAAGTTATAATAGTACCTTCAATGAAATAACTTTTTAAACTTTTTATTTGTAATCGAGTCCCGTTGCATAATTTCGGTGGATTTATATTTTGCAATTAAATTATGGGAGCTCCAACTTTTGAAATCAGTTTGTGGTGGCATGCCAGAAGGATTCAATGAATTAATAAATTCTGTGGGATAGTGCACAGCTTCTTCACTGTCGAATACTGTATCTACTGAGTAGTAGACTTGTGCTTGCGCATTGAATTTCGCAAGCACTAATTCATTAATTTTTTCGACTTGTTCATTAGTAGGCGATACTATCGCTCTTTCATTGAACCACGATAGTGTCTTATTTGAAAGGTCGCGTAATTTCAGAGTATACGTTACCTATCAGTTGTCGGTGGTCGGTGACTAACACATATATCAGCATTGGGAGAAATTTGTACACAATCCATTGGAAGCTCTCCATTTCCGACTTACAGTAGCATGTCAGCAAACATGCTGTTATCTTCTGAAGATCTATAGGTCGACGCCCGCGTGTCTCGATTTTAGAAATTACTTTTTCACAAAACGTTTTATAACTTTTAAAGTATTGGCGATAATTGTATGCTGTACAGGACATTTCTTATCCACATTAAACAGTTTTAATTATGATTTTATTTATTTTGATAAATATTAAGTTATTTATGGTTAGAAAAGACAGTGATTTTACTGCGTAATTTAAATTGTAAATANTGTTATCTTCTGAAGATCTATAGGTCGACGCCCGCGTGTCTCGATTTTAGAAATTACTTTTTCACAAAACGTTTTTTAACTTTTAAAGTATTGGCGATAATTACATGCTGTACAGGACATTTCTTATCCACATTAAACAGTTTTAATTATGATTTAATTTATTTTGATAAATATTAAGTTATTTATGGTTAGAAAAGACAGTGATTTTACTGCGTAATTTAAATTGTAAATANCCCGGCTTCGCCCGGGTACAATTCAGTTTTTACAGCGATACACTAATAAATAAATTGGGAAAAGACAATTACAATATTATATGATATTAACTGAGTGAACTACTATCATATATAACATTCATACATACATACACGTCACGCCTGTCTCCCAGAAGGGTAGGCAGAGATTATGGACCTCCATTTACCACGATCCTGACATACCTACCTCCTTCGCTTTATCCACATTCATACATCTCTAATATAACAATATTAAATTATAGTGATTTAGAAAATTTCTTTGTGTACAACATTANTATAGTGATTTAGAAAATTTCTTTGTCTACAACATTAATAGTTTTGCCTCCGACCGCCAGCACAAAAGATTTCTGTTTGACGTGACACGCGAAAGTGCTACGTATAGTTGTCCGTGTGAAAAACACACTCCACTCAAATCCACTCCAGCCGCATTAAGTGTTTGATCGTGTGCCTTATTTATGATTATAACAAAACAAACTCTTATTGTAAATTGGACTATTTCAATATTAAAAGGCAAATCCGAGGGAATCATTGGTATTCTTGGTATAATCCATTCACGGTTACTTCACACTTTTCTGAAACCCTGCTGAAGTTCTACTTCCAGGATATTCCTCCGCCTCGTGCAAACTAAGCTTAACTAAGTCTAGAAAATTACACCAAAGGACAGCGCACCGAATTCGTGCGCACTCAGTTATAATAATATTTTGCATGAGAACTATGTCTTACTAGGCGCTACCCACACATTTTTTTTCTCACCGTTTTCTTTTTCATATTTATTATAAATGAAATATTAAAAATTATAAAGAAAGTATAGTTGAACTACACTTTTAACGAAAAATAGGATACCTTTATGTTAACAGAGGTACAAAACGCTTGTGATAAATAGCATGTTTAGGAAATAACTAAACACGTGATACACGGTGTAATTTTTCAAAGGTTTGATTCAATAAGTGTGAAGAAACCGTGAATAGACTATATTAACACAGTTTCTCCAGTGCCGCAACCAGTTAGAATAGTACCTTCAATGAGATAACTTTTTAAACTTTTTATTTGTAATCGAGTCCCGTTGCATAATTTCGGTGGATTTATATTTTGCAATTAAATTATGGGAGCTCCAACTTTTGAAATCAGTTTGTGTGGTGGCCTGCCAGAAGGATTCAATGAATTAATAAATTCTGTGGGATAGTGCACAGCTTCTTCACTGTCGAGTACTGTATCTACTGAGTAATAGACTTGTGCTTGCGCATTGAATTTCGCAAGCACCAATTCATTAATTTTTTCGACTTGTTCATTAGTAGGCGATAATATCGCTCTTTCATTGAACCACGATAGTGTCTTATTTGAAAGGTCGCGTAATTTCAGGGTATACGTTACCTATTAGTTGTCGGTGGTCGGTGACTAACACATATATCAGCATTGGGAGAAATTTGTACACAATCCATTGGAAGCTCTCCATTTCCGACTTACAGTAGCATGTCAGCAAACATGCTGTTATCTTCTGAAGATCTATAGGTCGACGCCCGCGTGTCTCGATTTTAGAAATTACTTTTTCACAAAACGTTTTATAACTTTTAAAGTATTGGCGATAATTGTATGCTGTACAGGACATTTCTTATCCACATTAAACAGTTTTAATTATGATTTTATTTATTTTGATAAATATTAAGTTATTTATGGTTAGAAAAGACAGTGATTTTACTGCGTAATTTAAATTGTAAATACGCCTATTGCTACTTATCTATTAAAGATAGCTTATATGTGCTGCTCCTGACATTTTTGTGGATCATNACGCCTATTGCTACTTATCTATTAAAGATAGCTTATATGTGCTGCTCCTGACATTTTTGTGGATCATTTAATTGTACACAATTATTTCGTAAATGAGTTTGTTATATATCTAAAGGATTAGGCAGCGTATTCCATGAGAGCGCGCTGGCGGCAAACTTTCTTCCCGATTTGATTCACTAATATCGTTAATGCTTAGCTCCTATAAGTTATATGGCAATTTTTAATACACATAAATCTTCCTCGATAAACGCAGATCAAAACAGTAAAAACAGCATTCATATTCGTTCAGTGGTTCTCGAGATTAGCGCAGTCATACAGACAGACAGACGCGCGCCAGGGACTTCCTTTTATACTATGTNCAGTGGTTCTCGAGATTAGCGCAGTCATACAGACAGACAGACGCGCGCCAGGGACTTCCTTTTATACTATGTAGTTATATATATATATGGCTGTGACCCACACGCTCCACCAGGAAATATTCTCACATAAGACGGTTTTTTTATACATAATAATATGTTACGATTACTGGGCTAATGAGAACATTTACAGCAAATGTGGTAGTCATTCTTGGCTGATGTAAGGGTATTTTATGTATTAAGAGTATTTCTAATGCCAGCAGAAGTTTTCATGTGGTTATTTAAGGATGAAGATGACGAAAAAAATGTTGATTACCTCAATTTGTTGCAGTTATTCAGAGACAAAAGTCATTTTTAATTAATAATTATTTTGTAATTTTTATTTAAATGATGTTAACTGTTCTGATTCTACTTTAAAATATAAAAAATATCTGAGAGGTTCACAGAAAAATGTAACTTTTTCAGTTCTGAGGAAATAAGTTTAAAAGTGTTTAAAAATAGGTATTTTAGGTTATGGTATCTACATGTAATACTTAAACATTGTTTCTTGGAATGTGTTTTCAGTAAGTAAGCTATACGCAAAGTGACGTTTGTTTCTTCATTTATGAGAGAATCGAGGATCTAAAACCTACAGAATTTTTACCTGAACTACCAACATTTATTATTTCATAGATTATGTAATGGCCACGAAGGTGTAGATGTAAAAGATTCCGGGCGATTGNGAACTACCAACATTTATTATTTCATAGATTATGTAATGGCCACGAAGGTGTAGATGTAAAAGATTCCGGGCGATTGTAAAGAGCAGAAACAAACATATACGAAATAAATGTTTTGAAATCTCTTTGTAATGGCAAAATGCACACTTTAAAATGTGTATCCAAATAAAGTACCTTTACATTTCAAGTACGCCTAGTAGGTATTCGCTCGTACAAAAGTTCTAAAAAAACTTGTGCGTTGGAATCACGTCACATAAACAACTCTAAAAATCTACATGAATTTGCGTTACTGCATCTGTCTTGTTTTCAATAACTCATAAATATATTCGACACAAGGAAATTAACAANAACTACCAACATTTATTATTTCATAGATTATGTAATGGCCACGAAGGTGTAGATGTAAAAGATTCCGGGCGATTGATGTTTTGAAATCTCTTTGTAATGGCAAAATGCACACTATAAAATGTGTATCCAAATAAAGTACCTTTACATTTCAAGTACGCCTAGTAGGTATTCGCTCGTACAAAAGTTCTAAAAAAACTTGTGCGTTGGAATCACGTCACATAAACAACTCTAAAAATCTACATGAATTTGCGTTACTGCATCTGTCTCGNTCTACATGAATTTGCGTTACTGCATCTGTCTTGTTTTCAATAACTCATAAATATATTCGACACAAGGAAATTAACAAAACGCTATCTTAGGGGGTAAGATTTCCTGATGATAACCGTCTNCGTTTTCAATAACTCATAAATATATTCGACACAAGGAAATTAACACAACGCTATCTTAGGGGGTAAGATTTCCTGATGATAACCGTCTCTCATTTGTGCGGCCTTCCGTGTTTTACAACAAATTTAGTTTAACCAACACGATATTAAACACCAGATTAAGACTTAAAGGTAGCCAACCACGAACGAAGATGTCGCTGCATGGTTGTCAGTTTTATCTTAACACAGCACTTAACTGACCGGGATTTTCTTGACCGGGAAACAGTATGAGTGAGTGAAGAGATTTGGGTGGCTCTTAACATCGAGCTTTTGAGAGCTGACGACGGCGAAGCGAGGTGAGCATGGAGCAGCGCCGGAATGCAATGGGAGAACCTCGAGAAAACCCGCCAACCAGCGGCGTCGTCCGGCGAGATTCTTACATGCGAAAATCCCTGGGAGACCCTGCCGGGAATCGAACCCGGCCCCGCCTTTGTGAGAAGAAACAGCATAGGACTTACCAATGATTAAACATTGTGTTTAATTTTGTCACGTGGTCAGATAACGAATATTTAAAACCGACATTTGTGAAACCAGTCCTAACAGTCATAAGTCAAAAAATGTCATAACTCATCACTCCAGTAAATATCGTTTACTGGATTGTATTTGAGCAATAAAATAAAATAATTAACCAGAACAAAAAATGTTTGATTTATTTTTGGATAGACTTAACTTAACCATTATGAGGACATTGGGTAGAAAGCCGGTTAATATTATTGTCAGCTTGAGCTACTGATCATAGCAGTAAGCTTTTTCTCTTTGAGCCTATGCTCTTTAGGCATATATTTTTGAAATGAAAAAATGAAGACAGATGCAAGGTTTACCGTGGGCAGTGAGTAAAGCAGATTGTTGGGCAGTCGACTTTTTATGTACTGGGCCGAGATATTAAAATTACAAATCAATTTTGGCCGGGAAGTATACAATAACTGCACGGAAGGAAAATAGAAAGTAGGTGTGCTATATCTTAGATAAAACAATTTGGTAATGGACGACTGGAAAACAAAACACTTCAATTATGTATCTCTATCATTTTTCACACGTTAAGAAGGAATAAGGAAAGTTTAAGTTTGCTTGTGGAGATGTTCCATAATCTTTATACCCCACTTTTATCACTTTGTAAGTAACTTCCCATTAACTACGGAGTTCCTTAGTGATAAACATAAGTTTATGATTTTTATATATATTTTGGGGCTAATTTCGTTACATGCCACGAGAAAATTGCTGGGAGATAGAGAAATGTCGTCGTTTAATTCGGAAACGTGTTATCTTGACCGATGTGGTATATAATGAGAAATATTGAACATTATGGTTGGTTTGATGCAATAGTAATTAGTGTATGGCCGGCGCCGCGGTGGCTGAGCGGTTAGACTGCTCGCCTGCAACCAGGGCGAACTGGGTTCGATCCCCGGCTGGGTCAATCCCGGATTTCCGCAAGTGGGAATCGTGCCGGACCCTGTCGCTGGTTGGCGGGTTTTCCCGGGGATCTCCCGCTTCCCCTGCCCTTGCAATCTGGCGCTGCTCCATTGTCACCTCATTTTACCATTGTCGGCCCTCAAGAGCTCTTAAGAGCCACCCAAATCTCTCAGTTCGATGGCCTCCTCGGAGTTTGATAATAGGTACAATCGCTATAAAGTGAGCTAACCAATAAGTTCTCCAGCCCAGTGGGGGTGGAATTTTTGAGTGAAAATTCGCTGTGCTTACATAAAGGTGTCAAGCTTTCTAAGCCTTCGAACTACAGCCGAGTGCCCAAAAATGGGTATTATAACAAGTACGATAAATTTCACTTTGTTAAGAACACTTGCATATCTTCTGAAATAACATGTTTTACATTAAAAGTTAAAAGTGCCCTCGAAATACAGAATGGTGATATTATATCTCATTCTATAACATGAAAATCATTTATTAACCCTAACAATTCAGAATGGAGAAAATTAACACAGTTTTATGGTCATATCATATAGTATTAGCATACATGTATGATGGAGTTGTATTGCCCACTGTTATTTACGTCCTCTCACGCACACTCGTGTTCTTGCGGACACAGTGAATCATGTAGAGAGGAGGCTGGGCTGTGGTTCGAGCTCAACCTTCCAACACGACCAAAGCACTTCTGAGCTCACAGCGTGTGTGGAGTGTTGGGACGTGGACTGTGGTAACGAGGTGGCGAGCGATGTTGTAACCGAGTCGTGTACTTGTCGCAGTACATCGGCATCGTCGTGGTCCTGGCCATCGCGCAGCTGACGGCGTCGGGCCTGGCGCTGTCGGGTCGCGAGACGGCGAAGAAAACCGCCCTCGACGCCATGAAGAGCAAGATGAGCGCCTACCACGAGAATGCAGCCGTCACCATCATATGGGACCAGTTCCAGAAGAACGTGAGTTCACAGCTTCCGCGGCTTATTACCAGTTACTTGATCACACATGGGGGAAAAAAATCCTTCTCCACAACCACGTGCGTTTACAAACACACTGAGCTGGTCTTTTGTACAAACAGAAATATTTACTTTCAGATCTGCATTTCAGTATAGCACAACAAAAAACATTGTACAGATTTAATTAACAAAATAGTCTTTTCATTTACAATAATACAATTTAACTGTAATTGAAATGGTAATTTAGATATTAAATTAGTTATTACGTTCATCACAATGATCAATAAAGTAATTAAATGGCATACACAAAAACTACAGTGCACTGTAAACATCAGGCAAAACTGAAATTATAAGCCTCATACAGAATCCTTGTCACTTTGACGTTACCCGATGTGTGGACGATAGTCACCAGTGTTCCTCTGGAAGAGTCCTTAGTACTCTCCAAAGTCGTGACCCTCCCGCAGGTAATACTGTCGTACAGCGACGACTGCGGAGTTGCACTGCGCCACCCAGGTGTTCACCAGGAAGAGCCTGGGAACACCCCCACTCATCATCCCATGCACCACCCAAAACCCAAACTCAACCATCGTACCAAACATGATCGTTTAACAACACTGCGAACGTCACGCAAGTTCGCATTTAGATGTGTGACTCTGAATATACAGGATCAGTATAAAAGAATACCCCAACTTTGAAGGTCTATAATATCAGAACCAAACAACCTGCAACCTTGATTGAACAATCGAATGAACCGTGAAGTTTGTTTACCATACATTCATTAACGTTCGATGTGACCACCACGAGCGGCCCAAACGACATCTACGCGATAATCAAACTCGTTCCACACTCAGAGCGTGGAACTAGTTTGATTATCGCGTAGATGTCGTTCGGGCCGCTCGTGGTGGTCACTTTGAACATTTATGAATGTATGGTAAACCAACTTCACGGTCCCACGGTTCATTCGATTGATCAATCAAGGTTGTAGGTTCTTTGTTTTTGATATTATAGACCTTCAAAGTTCAAGTATTCTTTTATACTCAGCCTGTATATGAGAAGGTGGGTTTTCAATTTTTTTTCTAGCTATAATAATCATGATGTAGCTCTGGCGGCCCTACATCTGATTATGATCACACAATGTGCCAAAACTCTTTCCTTCCCAGTAAAATAAATAGTTGCAATTTATGTGTAATTCCAGAACTTCATTCTTGTACATTTAGTACTGTCTATAACTTAATTCTTCCACAAGATGTTCTCGGGCCAAACTTCACACATCCTCAGCAGCCATTTTCTCCACTATAGCGATCTGTTCCATAACTGTATTTTCCCACAGTTTGTATGGTTTGAAGAATGAGCTGTAAACAAAGTTAGGTAATTCCGTTTTACGTATGTGGCATTATGTTATATTATTTCGGAAGATTATCTGTCTACAATAAATACTTCTTCCATAACCTCCACACATAAATATCAAATTCTAATTTCTACCGGAACATGGATAGTGAAACAAACAATGCACAAATACTTGAAAGTTCACGAGAGAAACAATGGGACAAATCAAACTGGAAGAAAGAGAATTTGAAACAAATGAGGCAAGTCCTTTACAATTTGTTTGGTAGTATGTGTCTGAAAATGTGTAATCAGTTCGCATTACGTTTACTGTGGTCGGCCACTCGTTCCTCCCTCCGGACCTGGTGTTTGGCTGCATAGAAAAAATACTGAAGAGTAAAGACACCATCATTCAACCTGGGCACAGGTGTTGGAGGTGGTGTTCCTGTGTGTAATTGGAAGGCGGCACTAACACCAGTTATTAAACAGCCCGCCCAAACTGCATTCCAAACTTGCTGCCTCAAAACGGTTTGTTTTGTTGAAGAGCCCTGAAACCCACAGCAAATCGTAATCAGAGGGGAGACAAACTCTAGGACAGATTTGTCGGAATTCAAAACACTATTAAAGATGGGCAAACACTTTGGTCGGGTAAACCCCGAGTACTAACCAACAAAGTTAGTGTCGAAGCTGAAAAAGTGAAAGATGCGTGGGCACTGCTGAGAGAACATTGCGAGTCAATGGAGAATCTTGTACTATCGTCAAACACCGCAAGAATCAGAGTTTCCAGACGTTAGTGAAGTTGAAGTGGTTGGAGAAGGTATGATATGAGGAGAATCTGAATATCTTCTAATCTAAGTGCCGCCATGCTTTGCATAGTACTACTGTAAGTCATTTTAATTACTTCAGTAACAAGGAATAATTTTAATTATGTTTGGGAAAACCTTGCAAACATTTATTGTAAGAATGACATTAGTGCGTGGGTAATACTTTATTATTATTATTATTACTCAATGTGTGAGTTGTATTGTGAGTACATATGAAACACGTTCTTATTCCAATTGAACACAGGATATTATTGAACTTTTTGCATAATGATGCCAATTGTGGTTGCCTCCAAAACTGTAATATTCTTCAAGTACTCGTTCCGAAATTTCCCCAAAACTTAAACAATCGAAATTTAAAAAAAAACTTAAAAATTAAACGTACATCACTAGCATTAATTTTCTCACGTACACCCAATACAATTACAATAAACTTTGTTTTAATTCAAACAGATACTTGAAATATACTGTTGTTTTCAATATACATGTTTTTTCTCTTTTCCCATAATTTTGCCAGAGTGGAAGAATTAAATTTCGGAACTCACCTCCATATATATATAAATATATATATATAAATATATATATATATAATGTATTTTAGGCACTCACAACTTTTTCTTCCACCACCTTTATAAAATTTTACGTAGAATTCCCTAATGCTGTTTACAAAATATAGTTTTATTATTACAATTTTCCCCATTTTGTTAAAACCAAACACACTTAAAAAGTAAATTTCTTTACATACTCTAAATAACTTTAGATCAACAAGGTCTTTATTTTGTAGTTGCAAACTTTAATAAAGATATTATTTTACTGCAAAATTTTACAAAAATTGGTGCTGATAAAAATATATGTTGCATTGGACCTTTTTACGATAGTAGAATAAAAAATATAGTTCTGGAACAAGATGACGGGGGACAGGAGCCGAAGCCGGCTGGCCTCATGTATGACGTCACCAGCCACTACCTTGCATTCAAGTGACCTTGATCTAACACCGTTGATCTTGACCTCGTACCCTTGATCTTGAATAAGTCTTAAGTTGGAAAAAAATAATAATTAAAATAAAATTTATTTGTAAAAAACCAGACTGACATTTACATTGAATGTATATGACCTTGACCTTGACACAGTGACATTGACCTTGACCCCATGTGAACTTAACTCAGAAATCGAGAAAAAACCCCAAAATTCGTTAGAAAATATAATGATCGGATAAAATCAATTTGATGAACCTGGCCACTGTATTGGACCTGGGTGATCTTAACCTCAGGACAAACCAAAACCTAAAAAAGAAAAAATCGAAAAATTACTAAAAATCCCAAGAGGTGAATATTTCATTACTCTCCTCGACCACTATCTTGGATATCCGTGACCTTCACTCTAACCCCAGGCAAACTTGAACCCGAAAAATATGTGAAATTCAAAAAATTATGTAAATAATTTTTCAAAGACTTACACACAGACTATCTGGAGGCTATAATCAAGAATAGCAGAGCTTCGATAGCCAGTAAACGTGATTCTCTTGGGTCTCTCGAGTTAGTTCGCTACATTTCTCCTAGGGCCGCGGTAGCTGAGCGGTTAGAATGCTCGCCTCTCACGGCAGGCGTGTTGAGACAGGATGGCAGGCACGTTGTGACAGGACGGCAGGCGCGTTGAGACAGGACGGCAGGCGCGTTGAGACAGGACGGCAGGCGTGTTGAGACAGGACGGCAGGCGTGTTGAGACAGGACGGAAGGCGTGTTGAGACAGGACAGCAGGCGTGTTGTGACAGAAGGACGGCGTGGTTGTCGCAGTGGAAGTGCTGCGGCCTGGACTCTGCTGAAGACTGGCTGGAGAAGCGCGGCAGTGTCCCTGAGTCATGCTGCAGGGCGGATGTGGAGGACTGCGACCCCTCCAACACGGAGCATGTGTACAGCAGAGGCTGTGGTCCTGTCGTCTCTCATCTCGTCGACCAGGGAGTCAACATCCTGGGCTACGTTGCCCTCGGCGTGCTCGCCGTGCAGGTAGGAGGACCGCGACCGGCGTACGA
This sequence comes from Clitarchus hookeri, assembly GCA_002778355.1. Classification (NCBI taxonomy): domain Eukaryota; kingdom Metazoa; phylum Arthropoda; class Insecta; order Phasmatodea; family Phasmatidae; genus Clitarchus; species Clitarchus hookeri. The sequence continues at coordinate 126,717 of NQII01001562.1, forward strand.
GTATGCAGGCCTTTCCTAGGCCAATACAGGAAAACAACAAAAAGAATGGCGAGCCTACATTAGTGCTTATGTTTGCCGACACCGTAAGCAAGTATTATGATACGGTGATGCGTTTATAATACAGCACCACATTTACTCATTTCCTATCACCTTCATCAATCCACAAAAGTCTATCTTCGCTAACATTTTACCCTACGTTCTCCCACTCTAATCCAGTCAAAGGTATGTATATATATATATATATAATATATATATATATAAACCCTCCACGACTGTCGCGCAGATTTCCCCAGGCCCTCTCTGCTTTCCACTGGTTTGCTGTGCCCTTCCACTTAGACCCTTCCTGTTTCGGACTGTCCATGGCTACAATTGCTGCCATGGTACCAGAAAACCCAGCTGTAGCCGCGATGCATGCGTCCCTCTTAAACATAATAAACCTGACCTAAGTCATATATGGCTTGCCCTGGGATGCATCCCCTTCTCCCGCCGTATTAGCTACTAACATGCATGCCGGAGGACTCAGAACTGCATAGGGACTCACGCTGGAATGGCGGGATTTGGGGGCTCGCCAGTAAATAAAAAAAAATATTGCTTTTCTAATGAGCTTTCGAGATAATTCACACTAGAAAAATGCTTAAATTTTGATTTTAAAAAAATATACTTTTATTAATCCATGTTAAAAATATTTAAGTAAGTAAATTCTTACAAAATATTTTAGTGTTATAAAATATATACATTCTTCATTCGTTTGCAACATAAATCGTACAATTTCGTGCAGTGTGTGCACTACTTTTTAATATGGTATTCATGTTGTACTATAGTGTGTAGTTCTCCATTTAAAGTCACTCTACCTCGACCTTAACAACACGGTCACTAAACGTCACTAATGTCGCGACTTCCGCCATCCTAACCCTACACTTAGCAGCACCAGATCTTTCCTATACGAAGAGTATTAGTATTTTAAACTTTTTCTCAGTTCAGCCTCGCAAACAGACCACCGAGCAAGGTGGTGCTGTGGCAACACACTGGACTCACATACGGGAGGACATGGGTTCAATTCCATGTTTGTACATTCTGAATTCATTTTTCAGTGGTTTCCCGAAATCACTCCTGCTGGATGAAATTGCAGTAGGGTAATATAGTCGATTCGAGCACAATGGCGCCCGGCACAGCAGCCATGACCAGTTTACAATCTTCGATTAAATCAGAGCGGCCATCTTGTATTGTGACAGGTGGTCCTCCATCTTGTGTCGACTTTCTTGTTTCTACTTCACCTTGATATTTTGACATCATCGCTATATATTATCCTAATTACTCACATCTACTTGACTGCCATCTTGTTTCCATATGCCACCCTGTTTTTCCGCTATCCGCCATCCTATTTTCCATCATCTGCCATCTTGCATTTTTCGTTTATCGGGCTTTCACATTCTCTCCTAATTACAGACACACACAACTGCTATTTTGTTTTAGTATCAACCACCATTTTTGTTTCTCTCGTCATCTGCTAGAATTCAGTAGTGGCAGCGGCCATATTAGTTTCACTCGTCACCTGCTGTACTGGACAACTAATAGCCGTCACCTTTGTTTATAAATGTTAAGAGCGCATTTTTCGTGGATTTCTCACATGGTTGTCATTATGTATCTCCAATCAACTGCTTCAACTTGCTGACGTCGCCAATAATGGCACCAGGCAATGTAGGCAGGACTCTCGCCCTTCCAAACATATTTAATTTTTACTTAAAAATGCTCTTCAAGGGGAATAGTCACGAACCAGAGATAATTTTTTGTGGGCCATTCCTTCATTTTATACATATTACAGATTTTTCATATTTTATGTTTTATATATTGAAGTTATACTTTTTTTGGCATGTTGTGGGTAAAAGTTTAGTGTGCAACGGAAGTTGCATGTGCACAGTGTAACAAAATTTGACAGTAAACATGGTAGGGCTATGACAAGTGAAACTTTTTTTGTAAATGATCTGGAGGTATTTTTCACTTCCTGGATTAAATTCTATAACCGTAAGATGATTGGGCGAATAAAATTAATTAAAACAGGTTTTTCCATCATAATTACAGACTTTGGGAGACTGTCTTGCGCTGGAAAGAAGAAATCCATACCATTTTGCAAAACCGCCAAAACATTTGTTTGCATTGTTATTATCTGAAGTAGATACTAGTTGTTATTGTATTTTCTAATTTACTTGAATTTACTTCTTTTCAGGCTGTGGCTGTTGTACTCGCCTTGCTGATGATTATCTTCGGAGGAGTCTCGCCATTTTGCTTATAATATGCTTTTGTGATTGATTTATGTAAATAATAAATAAATAACAAATGATTTCCGTCCTAAGCTATTTATTGTGTGCACACAAAGTAATGCTATCTGCATGGAGTAGGTTGATGTACAACACATCTCCAAAATATGCATAACTTAAAGTTTTTGTGTGTCAATACTAATGTGAGGATACACAATAAGAAAAAACAACAAATAATGCCTTTTTTTAATAGTACGTACTTAATTTTCAGTAAACCAATCTACTGTCATCAGATACAGTTTTCATTATGATTTCTGAAATACCCGCCACAGTGCGAATTTTTAACGTATGTTTAATTAGTTCCCCCCACCCCTTACATAAAAATACCCGCGCCCACTGGCACAAATTAACCCTTTCACTTCTCAAACGGCTACGTGTTGCCCGTCAACAAATGTTGGAGTTAAGTGCATATGACGGACAGTCACCACCAAATACGTTATAAGCTTTTCGTAAAACTAGTGCCATATGTAGCATATATTTGTGGGTGATTGCATACCGTAGCTATTAACTACGTTCCTGATTATTACCACGGTCCTGTGAAATGTGTGTTATTATGTGGCATCTTGCTAGACATCGCAGTTCTGTAAGTGTACAGACTATTTGTGGTTTCTTCAAACTTATTTGAATGAAACTTTAGAAAAATCACCCCATGTACCACGTGTTTGGTTATTTTCCTAATATGTTATGCATCACACGTTTGTTGACGTAAATCTACTGTATATTCAATCGATATTTTACTTACATATTACCTATAAATCATAATATTTTATTCATTATTAAAATGAATACAAACAGTGAGAAAATAGGCGAGTTGGCAAAGTCTAGTAAAATGCAAAACATTATTACGCTGAGGCGCACAAAAATGGTGCACTGTCACTTTGGGGTGATTTTATAAACTCACTTAAGCTTTGTTAACATGAAGTGGGGGAAAATCTAAAGTTGGAAGTAACCTTTAATGGACTATAGACGATGTAATTTGTTCGTTGTCTGCCACTGTGTGGCACAGCAGTTTCTCGTGTTGTATGTTGTTCACGATTAAGGTGTTCGATAAAAAAATTTATATTATTATATTTGTACCAACCATTGTTCAATTTCTACGCAGTGTAAATAATGCTATTTTCCTTTAATAAAAAAACATGATATATTTGTAATAATTTGATGCAAACTCCAAAATGTTTCTGTTTTGCTGCATCCATTATAACAAATACTGTAGCATTGGCGAAGCTTCGTTGAACATAACCATGTGGATGCTTCCAGTTTGTAGCCATGAACGACCATTAACAAATAAAATATCCATTTTATCAGAAGACAGATGTAGTCAGTCCTCGGTACAAATATCCAAATACAAAGAAAGCCAATATCAATACAATAAAATGTGAAACAAAAATTATAAAGAAACTTACCAAGGACTTTGCAACAAGTACAGAAAATATAAATGGAAGCTATATAAAAAAAAAAAATAATGCTGGGTGGTTGTACATGGCACAAAAGAAAGAAAAAAAATTATTATACAAAATATTCTTGTATCATCAATAAAATGTACACAGAGGTGACAAAAGTCATGGGATAGCAATATGCAAATATACAGATGGCAGTAGTATCGTGTACAAAATGTATAAATGGGCAGTGCATTGGTTGGGCTTTCATTTGTAGTCAAGTGATTCATGTGAAAAGGTTTCTGACGTGATTATGGCCGCACGACGGGAATTAACAGACTGAACGCGGAATGGTAGTTGAAGCTAGACGCACGAGACATTCCACTTCGGAAATGGTTAGGGAATTCAACATTCCGAGATCAACAGTGTCAAGAGTGTGCCGAGAATACCTAATTTTAGGCATAACCTCCCACCATGGACAACTCAGTGGCCGACCGCCTGCACTTAATGACTGAGACCAACGACGTGTGCGCAGAATGGTCAGTGTTAACAGACAAGCAACACTGCGTGAAATAACTGCAGTAATCAATGTGGGACATATGACGGACGTGTCCATTAGGAAAGTGCGGCCAACTTTGGCTGTATTGGACTATGCCAGCAGAAGACAGACTCGAGTGACTTTACTAACAGCACGACACAGCCTGCAGCGCCTCTCCTGGGCTCGTGACCATATCGGCTGGACCCTAGACGACTGGAAAACCGTGGCTTGGTCAGATGAGTTCCGATTTCAGTTGTTAAGAGCTGATGGTAGGTTTTGATGTGGTGCAGACCCCACGAATCCATGGACCCAAGTTGTCAACAAGGAACTCTGCAAGCTGGTGGTGGCTCCATAATGGTGTGGGCTGTTTTTACATGGAATGGACTGGGTCCTCTGGTCCAACTGAACCGATCATTGACTGGAAAGGGTTATGTTCAGCTACTTGGAGATCACTTACAGCCATTCATGGACTTCATGTACCTAAACAACGATGGAATATTTATGTATGACAATACGTGATGTCACTGGGCCACAACTGTTCGCGATTGGTTTGAAGAACATTCTGGACAATTCCAGCAAATAATTTTGCCACCAAGATTGCCCGACACGAATCCCATCGAAAATTATGGGGCATAATCGAGAAGTCCGTTCGTGCACAAACTCCTGCACTGGCAACACTTTCGCAATTATGAACATGTATAGAGGCAACATGGCACAATATTTCTTCCAAGGACTTCCAATGGCGGGTGAAAGGAGGTCCGACACGATATTAGGATGTATCCCATGACTTTTGTCGCCTCAGTGTATAAGTTCGAAGTGAAATGTAATGTGATTGTGCGTTGCTCTTTTCTTTTAAACGTATTAATTACTTATGTTTTTCGAAAATAGAAGCGAGTAAATATTTCCATAATAATAGGAAAGAAATGTCTCAATGACAACAAAATAATTAAATAATTGCAATGATTGATGTGATACAAATATCCTTAAAAATTGTTGACATACTGGATGTAAAACATATAATATCCAGAAATAAAATTATTTAAGTTAACCATGGAACATCAAAATGGATTCGTCCCTAACATCTGAAAATTAGTATTAAAACAAAGCATGGGATACCTTCAAGTTAGATTACAAAGTTACCTTTTTAAGATTAATATAATCCTTACTAACCAAACACAACGTGTTTTCCAAATTTCTTAGTAAAAATTCCTTATAATAAAAAAATTAGTACTGATATTTGGTAAAGAAGTATAAAAACATCCATTGTGACTTAGTTGATTGCAGCAGGCATCGTATTGAGCCCGCAGGAACTGGCAATAAGGCATTTATAAACCAATCTTGCCCTCTCCCCCTGGCAGTGAAGGGACAGGCAATGCACAGAGAAACGACTTATGCCAGAAAATGGAAAGCTTCAGCGCATAACATGAAGAAGATGTAAGGCTGACATATGCAGCACAAGATTTAGCCCAATATGTTAACGTTACCGGAGCGGTCGGGGATAGTAATACAGACGTCATCCGGCGACTATGTTAAGAAAAGTCAGAATATTACACAATATTTCTATTTCGAATAGAATGGGCAACAGTTCACTGCATTAGCACGAAGTCACAGTTCTCAGGATCATGGGCCGAACATCCACGTGGCTGTATCCCCTGACACACGGTACAAATTTACAGGAAAACTTAATATATAACCGGGGTATTCAGGCTCTCCAGCACGCCTTAATATTACCTTTTTACCTTATAAATGAAGGATGCCTCCTTGAGGCGTCAATGACTTCCTGGGTAGGGCCAGGGCACGGAATACAACACTAAAATGAGAACTCACAAGTTTCGGTTAACTCAAGTAAATGGTATTGCCGAATAGCGTACACAGTTACATGTATACAATGCAAATTAAAGCGGACCTGACTCACAAGGCCTACCAGCGGCCATTACTTTACAAAAAGGCTAATAATGAGACAAAACTTACAATAGTAATTAAACGTCTGGAGTCGGTAAATTGAGCTGACATAGGGGTGCTGCAAACGCGGGGAAGACTGTTGGTAAACTAAATAAAAGTTCCAGTAAATTACATTTACCTATTGCAGTTAAGTGTTCAGAACAAAGTATGAAAATTTCCCTGCGATGCGACGCACGTGCAGTACCTAAGACCCTTTGAATCAGACTGCCGCGGGTAGCGTGGGGTAGGCGAACCGCGTCCTCGCCAAGAACTCGCACCATCCTGCGAGGTATCTTAGTTTACTGACCTCATTACATGAACACGTAAAACTTGCAGATAATAGAACCCTTCAACGTTCGGGATGGATATCCCTTAGCTTGAGGATAGTTCAGAGTTCTTTCTTATGCACTAATTTAAATACAAAACATGGTTATGTGGTGCTTTGCAGAGTATGTGGGAAATTAAGGTATGTTAAGTTTTGGGGCACTCAACGACCGGAACGGTCAGGTTGAAAGAAAGACTAATTATTTCCCACATCACTAATTGGCTTGATTATATGCACAATTTGACTTAGAAAATTATATGTAACACTTTAAATACACTACCCTTGCTTCTCTACACCTCATTAAATATGCATGTGGTGTGCATTTATTTTTGATTACTTTGCAACCCCCTAAGGGCGAATTTCACGAACATTTGCCAGTGGACGATAAATTCTAATGCTATATAATACACATTCTAACACTTGATTCCTATCCTAATTACACAGATCTCTCCAGGTGCACCAAAGGCAAAACGTTGGATCACTCGGTATCGGGTCATGACCCGTTCCCAAGTGAACGATGCGGACTCGCATCGGGATGCACGACGTGCGTGTTCCGCGGGCCGCACTTCTACAGCGACTGTGGGTCGATGACGTGATGACAGTGGCCTTGCCAGACCACGCAGGAGTGGTCCGCGTAAAAAATGATGTGTGCTTTAATATAATATTCAGTGAAACAATTGTGTGTCCACGCCGGCTGGCTTCAACTCTTCAGAGATGGTTGTCCCTGTAAATATGGATTACTCATAGCAATTACGAATGGTAATTGCTTATACTAGTGAGAATTAGCGTGTGAGTATTATGTATTCTCGTTTTTGCTAGGACAATTGTTAATGAGCATAGAAAGTTGTATTTTTCGTACATATAACACCTATAATTCGAATACCTCGTTTGCTCCTCATTGGAATATCTACTTAATTGAAGAATTGCATAATCAAATTATCATGGCGTTTGTAAATATAGTTCTGTATTGGTTTAGTATTATTGGAACTCGATCCCAGATTTAATGCGGATGATTGATGTACCCATACATCAATGATTTTAGATAGTTTAGATATTTGTAATATTATCACGCACTTAAGGGGGATCGTTTCCTCGTAATAAAATTTTTTATAAACTTCTCGCCAGTACAAGCCTGAAAGTGTTCGAAAAGAGGAATCGTTATGCATAATCTTCTGGTGTGCTGTCCCCTGTTTCTTCATTGCTTCTTTTCTTCAGGCACACTCGCTGAATATGGAAAACAAAATTTAATTCATTTATTTAATGTAGGCCGTTTTTGTATTGCTTTGTTTTACAGTATCATATTTGTATTTGCCTGTTTTGCCAATTCGTATTTCTATTGTTGAAGGCCCTACTACCTTTGAAACTAAAAACGACCCTTAAATGTGAAAGACAGCTTTTTGTGCCACGATCTATTGCATACCTAAAACCATTCACTTTCCTTGATAACACTGGTACAATGAGATTTATCGAATTGTCATTTTTGTTTATTTTGAGACTGTAATAAATTAATTTTTGTCTGTTCTCGTTCCTTAAGTAGTGTTTCACACCAATCCTGTCCCCTTTATGAATACTTCTTTACTAATACATGGACTGGTTGTGTCGCTTCGACCCCACGCAACAAGTAAAAAGGGGTATATTTGGTACTACCTTTTACAGTAGTATTGTAATTGAACACGATTAAATCGAGGTGTTCATCGCACGGTGCTGGATCTTTGGGTGCGCACACTGTGAGTTGTTGAAGGATAACCTTGTTCATGCTTTCAACTGGGCCATTACACATTTGTATTTGTAATTTCTTTAATAGTGATGCTATGAGTTCATTATTGAAAGATGTACCCCTGTCTGTTAATATTTATTGAGGGCATCCATATCTAAGAATTACATCTTTAATAAAATTCGCTCATGTCTCTGCATCTATTTTATGTAAGCCTTAGCAATAATATATTTGCTGAAAAATTCTGACATAACTAAGATGTTTGTAATGGACATTTTGCATCTAATGCCCATAGTTTTAGTAAGCTGGGTGGTCCAATTGGTTGTAATTCTCCCATAGGCTTCTGCATAATGGATTTAAATTTTTGACATATACAACCTTTATTTTATTTACTCCTTGACATCCTTATTCACTGACTCCCAACAATAAGCCTGTTTGATTATTTGAAGTGTCTTGCAAACAACAAAGTGAGTGGCTACCCACAAATAATGAGTCATGTTGTGCCACTATAATCTCTTGTGTATAGTATCATGGCACTAATAAAAATTTATTTTCGCCTGCAGGCGTATGAACATTGAGATATATTTCGCCATTCGCTGCGAAACCATACCATATAGCAATTTTTTTGTAATAGGGATCTGCTTCATATGGTTCTGTTAACATAATTTTTAGTTTTTGAATATGTGGATACTTCTCATATTCACCAGAAAAGGCAGAAAAGGGTGAATTAATTTTATTATTTTGTATTGAACATAGCAAAGATTTATGAGAATTTTCAATATTAATATATTCTTGTTCGTGGTTGTAAACAGGAGTATAATATTTTTTATTATTTCCTTCGATTGTCTTTCCGAGGCTTGGGGAAGACAATGACGTTCACGATTATCCACGAAGCAAGGAAGTGAGATAATTTGAAGCTGCTGTTAAAGACTTCAGCAAAAACTTAATGTGTGCTGTCAAGGACATGCGACTTAGCTTGCCTGGAACACTCCTTTTATAATAAGCAATGTATTATATACACACAGTCCTGTGTATATACTTATAATATTTATAATTATATTGCCATGTTAATAAGTTACTTATTTTGTTAACACAAACAAATCTGATGTATTGTACAATTGTTCTGACAAAAATTATAAGTTGTAACAAATATGTATATCTTGAGGCATCTTTCCACATCAAATTAATAGTTGTGCTAACGCAGCTTTCAGAACTATCATCAAACGAAAGGGTCAGGTTTTTAGAGTGTGTGTCAAGACTATCCCCTCTTTAAACAGTGTCTTTAATGTTGAGCTGCACCCGTAGAGTGAAAACTGACAGAGAAAGTTGGTGTAATTACACTACACAGGCTACACTTTTTTGGTTGAAAAGATGGAACTTATTGAGAATTTGTCAAAAAGTTGGCTAAGTGTATTATTTTAAATTATGGGACTCTTTGTAGTTAAATGGGATATACCTGATATCAACTTGGGATTTTACACTGAAGACGATGGCAACACTGCTAACATTTTGTATTGATTTTCTGAGATAAGTAGCCGCCAAGAATGGCTTTTTGGATGTGGGTGATGCGTGTTCTGCTCTGAATGATCGGGAGTGTTTTTACTTTAGATTTTTAGCCTTTTGAGGATTTTGCAGTCGTGTTTGTTCGTGGATTTCCATTTGTTTCTTGAGATGTATGGCATTCCTGGCTGTACAGGTTTATATTCAAGACAAGCGCATTTTGCGCTGCATTAGGTTAAAGCAAAGACATTCTATCCGGATTAAAGTAAGTAAAGGATAGAGATTAGTTCTTTTGTAGCCGCCGTCGAGGGCAATGTTCAGGGGACGGTTTGGAATTCTCAGCCAGGGCGTCGTGGGTGCGACGCATGTGTGTGTATGTGCCGGCTAGAATGTTTGCGAGTTTTCTATCCTTTAGATATTTGAATTTTTCGAATTTTGGAGATTTTGTGATTAACTTTTTTAACGATGTTAGTTTTTTTTTAACCTACTGTATTTTGTATTTCTGGCTGTATAGTCTTCCGCTTAAGACCTGACGAATTTTGCACCGAATAGCTTTACAGGCAGATAAATGTATTTCTTTCTAGATATTGCAAGTGTCGGTAATCTTTTATTTTTTCCTGGAAAATAAAAACGTTATGAAATTTAGTTGATGTGTTGTCAATTTTTTGCTAGTTAATTTTAGGCGAAATATAGTCTCTAGCCTCGCCTACAACCGACTTTACACCCAGACTTTAAACGCAAAAGTTTGCCAAAAGAAAGCTGGCATGTCTGTAACTAACGTTAACAGGTATAAGAATAAAATGGTGGGTGTTTATATAAGAATGTTTTTAACTGTGTTGGTAATTTTAAAGAACCTTTTTGTACAAAAATGTTTGCAACCTTCATAATATTAAGTTAAATTATTTTAAAATGCTTGCTGTGTTATTGAGGCCGTACAACAATATAAATGTACCGCGATCGTGGAACCTTCTATTTCGAAACGTCTGTACTATTGGGTTATTTTGGTTTGGCTTTTCTGTGACGTTTTGAATTCTGATTGGCTGACGTTTAGCGTAGGAGGATGGTTAACAACGCGTTGCGTTTGAGATTTAGCGTCGCAGTAAAGTTTTACGTTCATTGTAGCAAGCCAGAAAAACGAAATTTTCACAATAGCGCGATGAGTTACCAGCCGATACATCGAACTAGACGCCGACAATGTATTAATGCGGTTTCACAAGAGTGCAATAGTTTGCAGGCCATAGACCGCACGACCTTTTGTGCTGCCATCTATGTCTGACGGAGAAATTTGGTTTTTGGGCCACAAATGTTGGCGACAAATGACACACGATGAAGAAGACACGAGTTGTCAGCATCTGGACAACTTTCAAAACAAAAACAAAATGAGGGACCCGGAGTACGAAATGGTGTACAATGAGTATGAATACACAAAATGGATGTACAAAATATAAGAGGTTTCGTATACATATTAAAGTCACCAAAGTAGTTTTTAACATAAAAATAATTCTCCTTTGTCTTATTATGTCTCGTCGCTAGTTTTCATCGCACATTGCGTTCATATTGCCTTGTTTATCTTCTACCCACGTAAAAACATACAGTGCCAATGCTTTTCACGTGTCGTTTGTTACATTCCTGGGGTCTGAAAATGTAATTTTCACCCTTGAAATAGATAGCACCACCATCTCAGACGGCGTTCGTCGCCGACAGACAATTGCTCAGTTGTGAAACAGTCACTATAGCTCGTCGCAGTGCACTGCACTGTATTGTGGAACGGTATTATCCAGAATATGGGCTTTCCTCAAAAACTGAAGAAAAAAAAAGTCCCGGAAAATTGTTTATATCGACATNGAAAAAAAAAGTCCCGGAAAATTGTTTATATCGACATTACTTATCCCACAGAACACGAATTTAGTAGGGGCATCGCAATATTCACATAACATACTACCAAATGCAATAGTGGGGAGGGTTAAGAAGATCAGGGAAGTTGTGGGGTAAAACATGTAAAATGTTAGTAAATTACATGTCATTTGTGTTCCTTAACCACGTTAAATGCAAGAACTTAACAATATGTGATTACAGGGGGAGAGAGTGCCAACATGGAACAGTGTGTTAGAAAAAGTATAAGTAAGCTTACTTCAGTTCATTCACCCCCTGTGATTAAGTGAAGTTAGGTTTAATTTGGTTAGATCTCGTGCATTTTACATGGCTAGTGGCAGCAGTATGTAAGCCCTTCAGTTTCCACAGTGGCATGCAATATTATACAGTTCAATTAACTGCACTTACTTTCCACGCCAAAAATAGAGTATAATTTACGTTATTCACACATGTAAGCAGTGAATATAGCTCCTTAGTGATCTACTGCTGATAACACATGCATAGGACATAACGTAGATTCAATTTGTGTAAACTCCTCAAACACTCGTAGTACTGCGCAATAATTATATTATAATACTTCACGTGGGTAACAATTGCAAAGAAACATTCATATTTCCGCACAATATTTCGATTTAACGCGTCACATGGAAATAATTGTAATGAAACATGCTTAATAGCACCCGTAAATCACAAACCGTCACACGGTTAAATTCACACTGTACCCTGCAATTTTGCATGCTACCAGTGTACAACTGTGACATGAAATAGGTAAAAAATTAACCAGAACACCAATTTTTACGGCTTTTTTTCCTTTCCGTGTGCAATGTTGTTGAAGAAATGTATTGTGATACACATTGACAACAAATAAACAACATTGGAGAACGTTTTGTGTATGATTTTCTCTCCCTTCCTNCCCTCCCTTTTCCACTCTCTCACCCTCTCCCACCCCTCTCTCTCTCTCATATTACATATAATTAAATTATATTCTGACACTGCTTGATTACTGTGGTTATTAGCTGTTTAACCTTAGCGCGCTAGCAAAAACATACCCTGTGACTAACGTTTTGTAAAATATGGTTTCGTTTCCAGAGGCGTTCTTGCATTAAACACAATTCAACAACCCAAAAGAAATATATTTGACATCAACTTCACGTGTTTTACCGCATAAACACCTTGATCTTCATAGCCCTCCTCACTATCACATTTCATTGCATAGGCCTATACTGCAAATTATGTGAAGCCCCAATAAAATTCCTATTAAGTGTGATTAGTAATGATTATATGCACCATTTATAGGTATTATTTCTCCATTTTTCAGGAAAGCCCCTATTCTGGATAATTACTGGTTCTGAAACAAAACTGTCAAGGAATCTAAATTATTGAAAGTCAAAATGATTGGCAGTAAATTGTGTGGGTAAATATACAAAACACACACATTCATTATGACCTTACCCTTCCGGTATGTACTGGGAAATACGGAGGTAATGGAATAAAAAAATAGATATGTACATAAATAAAGTTAGTCAATGTTAAAAATATCTTAAAATAATATATAAATAATGATTTTATTATTTTTGTTATTGCTCAGAAACGGCTATTGTTCAAAAATGTAATTATCAACAAATATTCAAGAAAATTGTAATGTCATTGCATTTTATAGCCACATAAACGCATGAAAATAATAGACAAACAAAATAAAACACGGCACACACTACTCAGTCTTCTTATGAGCTTGGAATGAACGGGTAACTAAACCTAGAACGCTGTAGATTTTGTCAGTTCGCTGAAAGTTATAAAAGCTTTTCAAGATTTTGACGGACTGATAGAATTTAGATAAGGCCCCAATTGGATGTTGTTCACGTGAAGAATTTAGATAAAGCCCCAATTGCCCAATTAGATGTTGATGTTAAGTTGCAACCCGATTAAGCCACCTCCTGTAAATCAGGAGTATACAGTATTACATCTGCATGTTTCAAAACTTTACAGGTTACGTTTATTCTACGTCATTGCATATTGCATTACGTCATGGGGGTTCCCCTTGCAAAAATACCTAGAAGTTTGCCTGCCTGCCATCTATCACATGTTAACGTGTTTGGCACAAACGTGGTAGCTCGTATCTTGGATTCCTTTCTGGAATGAAACATGGCAGTTCCCAATCTTTGTACAAGGGTAATCTACTTTGCACCAATTACAGTGCCATCTACCACAAAGGTAATTATTCAGAGTAGCGGCTTTTCTGTAAATAAAAGAAAAAAATCACGGAAAGATGTAAATTTCCACTCTACTAATTACACAACATGAATTTGCTAGGGGCATTAACGTATTATATATACAAACCACAGATACAGTAGTGGGGAGGGCTATGAAGCTCAAAGAAATGATGGGGTAAAATCACTAAAAATACACCAACAAAAATTACAAAAACACCCTAATTTAACATTTGTTCACCCAATTTCATAATATGTGCCCACATAACCTAACCCCACAATGAGCGAATCACTATGTAGCTACTAGGCCACCTGAGTTATACAGGGTGGTGGCTAGTAGTTTATTTAGTTAAATTATTGTGGTGCAGATTAAGGGCACCTGTGGTTGTTGCATTAGGGGTAAACAAATACTCGTATTCTCCATTATTTAACACACCAGTATTTTATTGGTCTGAAGGTCACATAGTTATTTACACACACACTGGCGAGACTGAGCCCCCTTACTAGTCCTGGGCCTGAAGGGGTGAATACTATGCGTCGGGGAGGTTGTTGAAGGGAGACGTTTCTCTACTTATCTGTGACTGCGACTTTTGGTGAGTGGTCTTCGTTGGTAGTGAGGCCTGGTGAGTCGGGTGGCCCATGCTCAGGCCCTCTGACTGGCTCTCGTTGGCGTGCTGTACTAAGTTGGCTTCTTCCTGCGGCTTTGACTGACTCTCTCGGAAGTCCGGGATTGGTTTCCCTGGACTTCTACTTTCTCTGCGACCTCGGCTGGCGTTCCTTGTTGGAGAGCGCGTCTCCTCGTCCTGCGTCTGGCTCACGTTTCTGACTTTGACTGACTGACTGACCGCTCGCCTCGTCGCCATACGGCGCACGACTACGTCTTCTCGGGGAATGGCGTCTCTCGGACTGGGGCTACCACTCGTCTCCGGGAAGTTACTCATATTCTCGGCACTGTTCTTGTCACGTGACTGATTACTCCAGTTTCAGCTTCCGTTTCGGCTGCATTTGTCTCGTCTCGTGGCTGTACTGCCAAACAACTCCCGTTTCAGTTAAACAACTGACTGCGAACAACTGATTGTACATTACTGCCTGGACCGGGTCCAAACTCCGGCCTGGTGATACGACTGCCTCTCACCCTAACTGCCTTCTTCGCCTCGCATCGTGGCTGAACAACTGATTACGACTAACTGCCTGGGCCGGGTCCGAACTCCGGCCCGGTGATACGACTGCCTCTCGCCTAACTGCCTTCTCTGTCTTGCATCGCGGCTGCCGAACAACTCCTCGTCAACGACTGATTACAAATGCTCCCGAACAACTGCTGCTTCTGAATTTAACCCGTCTCCCGCTATATTCAAGTTGGCTGTCAGCAATTTTTCGCGAGAGAAATCGGGAATTCCCTTGTGTACCTCGCACGTTTTTTGTGTAAGATTTCGTGTCTCGTCAGCTGCTCGCGCGCTTCAACTAGGATGGAGGGAAGGTGGGGAAGGTGGGGTAGGACATTTACGGAGGTTCCTGGGAGCTGTGTCTGCATTAATTCTTGTTGGGGGCTCCCCTGTTTCCTTCATAGACTGCTTATATCAGCTAATTCTAGGGACTTACTCTGTTTCTCTCAACTTCGGTTTTTCCCCGCAGGTTTCGTTGTCACCTGCCTGCCCTGGCTGGCTATAGCAGGGTGTGAATACAGCGCACTGCATATCCCCTGTACCCATCATGCGTAAACTATTTTACAATTTTAATCTAACCTAGGATTTTAGGGTTTTAAAGTAACAGTAAAACACACCGGAAGTATATGAATTAACTCGCCTAGGTAGGCGGTGGGTACAAATTCCACTGTCCTCTGTCAATTCAACTGTTGTGCACCTTACCTCACTCAACAAAACACCACAATCTACTAAAACGCCCAAGTAACACCCGTCACATAGGTGAATATTACGCACAGAAGCACTTGTTCTTGCACCCTCCATTCTTAAATCACAAGCCTTTGCAAGGTCGGATTCAGACGTCACAACTCACGCTTGCAACTACACAACCACTTTGTCTCGCGTCTCAAATGCAACTAATGGTATCTCAACTTGCACGTAAAATTCCGCGACGATGACGTCTACAGATCACAGCCAATAAGGTGACGGCACGATGCACATTTGTTCACATTACTAATGCATTACTTCACCAAAAATCATGGCGTCCAACGTAAACAAAGCGGCAAACTGGTTGTACTTTTAACTATTATAACATTACGCCCTTCTGAATATTAACAAGGTAAGCTGTGCAGAACCCACTAATGCTACTTTTGTTGGTCTAGGACGTTTCCTTCAGAAAAGCCGCTACACTGGATAATTACCTCTGAAAATAATTAATTATCTGGAACTTTTTTTTGTGTTTGTAATAACTTAATTTCTTGCCTGTGAAGGATTGGGAAAGTGCCCCTGGCCCCCTCATGCTGCCCCACCGTGGCTATGCTCATGCCGTTGTTTCGTTGTCCGCAGTGCATCATCTTCACTTGCTTTGCACTGTCCTGCAGGTTTCAACATTGTTTTCCAATTTTTCGGGCTTCCTTGAAAAAATGTGACTAAGGTTTCCGACTGTCATAACAGGCTGTCAACTAGCTTGTCAGTGTGCAAATGTTTGTTAATTGTTGCTCTGTTCGTTTCAGGTGATGATGGAAGATGTTAACATAAGGAAAGTCCCAGTGCAGAGAGGACCATCTGAATTGGTTCCGGCAGGCAACCGCGAGGTCATAAACGAATTTGTGAGTATAAACTGCTGTGATAAAAGTGGATTTTGGGTCAAGTTACAGACATAGAACTATATAATTAGTAATTTCCTAAAGAACAACATCAAATCCAATAGTTTGACACACACAGCGCCCAAAAACTAATAATTTGTCATTCATAAACAGTAGTGCATTATTCTGTAAAGTGTTGGGAACTGTATTTCTTTTGTAATGTAGAAACATGCATTGTTGTTTTATTTCTTTAAAGGTATAGTTAAAGTTTTCCATTAACTGAGCAAAAAACATCACTGTGTCTTGTGTGCGGTCTGATATTAGTACAGCCTAGAGCTGACCAAGCGGCTCAAGTATTCCTGCTCAGTGAAAAACTATGGTCGTCGAGATTGGGCATTGGCCCGTAAACAGAGAATGGTTTTTAAACTGTAATATATTTGATTACGTGTAGTTTAACAATTTACATAAGTGCTAACTATAATACAAATTATATGTGAGAATAAGGAAGGTTACTTACCTTTTTACTGATTTCCTTAGAATAACTTCTGAATGCAGAATTAAAAAAAAAGTAATTACTGAATTGTGTATAATTTACTTTATAGGCGATCAATTTGTTTACATGAGTAAAATACATTCCTGCTGGACCAGGTGAAGTATCCTATTAATTTATGGAAACCATTGTATATTGTATTGTCTAAGTTACTGTATTTGTTCAACATTTCTGACATTTGTGTAGATTACATACTTTTTGGTGGCTTTTTGGTCAGAATGCTTCTTGTAGAATTCAGATGCAGAAATGAAAATCGAAAAGCAAAGGGTACTATCAATTTATAAGAGAGCCAAGTGTCCTGTTAGCTTATGGTATAAAAACAAAACACGTAATATTTAAAAAAAANACTATCAATTTATAAGAGAGCCAAGTGTCCTGTTAGCTTATGGTATAAAAACAAAACACGTAATATTTAAAAAAATTACAGCGACGTCTAGTATTCACAGATTCCTCAATCCTAGTTTACGTGCCACCATGTCGTCAATTTTTTNAAAAAAATTACAGCGACGTCTAGTATTCACAGATTCCTCAATCCTAGTTTACGTGCCACCATGTCGTCAATTTTTTTAACTTATGATTGCAATAGCCAATTGGAAAGAGAAAGTGTATATGAGATGCCAGAAAAAAGACTTTTCCAGACAAGACAATATCAATGTTTACCATGACGGCCAGTCAGCAAAAATCTTCCTTTTACTTTTCCATTGCTACTTGGAGACAAGTGAATATGCATCTGTAAATGGAAAGATGTTTGTTACTTTTCATTTGAACAGCAAAAATCAATTAGTGTCTCATAATGTGTAATGTGTTTAGAACGCACCACTTTTTCTTTTGCAGTATCTCATGTTCGGTAGGTTGAAGGCCAGGTTTCCGAAAAATACTGGATGTTCGAAAATTCCATCACCAAACTTTGAGGGATGATGACTGAGAAGATCTAAACAAAATAGCTTTTGTTTATCAGCCATGTGGCGGAAACTCGTACATTTTGAGATTTTATTTATGCCCTGAAATTGATTTGAAAATAAGATATCTCTAAAATAATCCCAAAATAAAGGAACATCCTCCCATTTCCCAAAGAAATGGCTATGAAAGAATAGAAACCTTTCCTGTTTTACTTTGGTGTAGGAAAACAGGACTTCAAAATATTTGGGGATATATTTTAGCGGATTGTTTATTTGGACTTTTAATAAATATTTCAAATATTTTTATTTGTAGCGACATTAAAAATAAAATTTAAATATTGTGCCTTTATTCAGGAGAAAAAATGTTAAATTATACTTTACACTTGAAATATACATATATAAAATATGGCGAAAACCTGCTCACAGTCACAAATTGCTTTGTGAAATTAACCTACACAATTATTACTTAATCNATATAAAATATGGCGAAAACCTGCTCACAGTCACAAATTGCTTTGTGAAATTAACCTACACAATTATTACTTAATTAACGGAGTGATTGTTTTCAGCTTAACCATATAATTTTCCAACCAAATTTTTTATGAAACCCATTTTTTTTTAAGATAAATTGTCATTTCAATTAATACAGTAACAAAATATTTAATACTTTCAATTACTTTCTTCTCANTTTTTTTTTAAGATAAATTGTCATTTCAATTAATACAGTAACAAAATATTTAATACTTTCAATTACTTTCTTCTCAGTTCTCAGTAAAAGTCAACTGATGTAGAGTAAGTATTTATATTTATATATGTAATCTAAATATTAAAATTTTGAGTGGCTGCGGTGGTTGAGCGGTTAGCATGCTCGTCTCCTACCTAGGCGAACCGGATTCAATCCCCAGCCGGGACAATCCTGGATTTTCGCATGTGGGAATCGTGCTGGACGATGCCGCTGGTTAGTGGGTTTTTATCTGGGATCTCCCATTTCCCACACCCTTTCATTCCGGCGCTGCTTCATACTCGCCTCAATCACCCTCATCAGCTCGAGATCGCAACCGCTGGTTCTATGGCCAGTTTACCTTGCTGATGAATGTCGAGGCTTCTTAATTTAATTTTCTTGAATGTGTGACCATTTTTCAAGACTTTTGGCAAGTTGTGATTTGTGTCTCGTTTCTATGAGGTGCCCAATTTGGCAAACCTAATAATGGCCTACATTCCATAAGGTTTTCTCACTTATGTTGCATAGGGTTTTTTTGTATGAGCTTGTAAGTCGTAATCATATTATTTCTATAGATTTTCCCATGCATACATACATTGTTCGTAAGTGTGAAAGTTAACAAAATAATCTAACTGGTTGAAGTTAGTCAGAAAAAATTAACTGATTAAAGTTAAAAGTTAAAGAATCACAAAAATTTTAACATTTAAAATATGTCTCAAAATGGCTCTTTGTGAATGTTATTCAATTATTTATGTTTGGTGCACATATTGCACATTCAAGAGTCAGATTGCATGTGTTCCCTTCACTTTCAGCCCATTCAAAAATGATGAAATGCCTGTCCACAGTGAAGACATGATAATTTAAACCAAAATGATGAATTGACAATCTTTTATAAAAAGCATTTTAAATAAAGCTTTTCAAATAAACTCTTACTACACAACTTGGCATGAAACCAGACCACAGTGACTACAAAAACAATTGAACTGCAAAAGCACCATCAACTGTGCTGTTTGCGCAGCGAGAGTTTGTATGGCTAGATCACAATGGAGGTGCCTTGCATGCCACACAATCGCACGTGACTAACAATGATCTGGGACTCAGTAGAAAGGTAACACATATCGTCAGTGTATCAGCCTGTATATTGTGGTGTCCAACTCATTGGTCATAAAATATGTTAAGTATTTTTTAAGAAATTTGTCAAGATGTTAAAGACATATCTTTCATTATCTTCGGCCTCCAGGAAATTGCATAGTTAAGTAAGATTAGTTTCAATTGTTAACTAGACATTTTAATGATTTAAAGTTAATAGTTAATAAGTTTTAAAATTAACTAATGAGTTAATTACCCATTTTCTCAATAATGGCATTTTAATTGTTGATCTGAAGTATGGTGTTGTCTATGTCATTGAGAAATCAGTTNTACCCATTTTCTCAATAATGGCATTTTAATTGTTGATCTGAAGTATGGTGTTGTCTATGTCATTGAGAAATCAGTTTAGTCAATTATATATTTTAGGACAATGTTAATCTTGTCTTGTAACTATGAATTTCGTAATGAAGGATTCCAATCTGTGATTTCACGTAGTTTTGTGATGTCTGTTATGGTTAATTCTCATTTGTCAAAATGTTGAGAAACCCAGATTGTAATCATTGGTATATACTGTAAGTTGTTTTTGAAATGCCGCTGTATGTGTGCCATGGTTAATTGCCTCTCAAAGTAAAGTGAAAAGAAAATACCACGAACTCTGCATTCATTTACTGAATTATACCCTGTTACAATGTTGTTTGATACAAACTTAAAATTTCTTTTATTTACTATTTTCGATAGTTTATGTTAGTTGGGCATTCATCATGAGAAACGTGTGGGTGATTGCTGACGTGTTGCAGTGGGGGGACGACACTTTCTGGGGGAACGTGTCTTCTGATGATGATGATGATGAGCATGTCTTCGACATTCTTGAAGGGTCAGCCCTACTTGAGGACGACGTGCCCCTCGAGGATGACCTGGAGTGTGAGGAAGAAGCAGAAGAGACTTCGACAGGTGTGTATCTCACAGCAAATGTGTTGTGCTCGTTACAGAACCAGATTTTGCTAAATTTAATTTTTTCTGTGCAGTCCCTGTAATACTGGGTAAAAAAAAATAGTTTTAACTAGTAAATACCCAAAAGAATAAAATAATTTTCAGCACTTTTTTTTAATTTCTGCACTATGTAATTAACTTAAATTTTCATTAAATAAATTTCTTGGTTGAAAAAATTGTACTTGGTTAGTTTTCGGGTGAGTGGTTTCAGACATTCATTTACGAAACACAGACAACAGTTGTTACTGCAGCTCGTAGAAGGAAAACTGAACAAGTTTCCTGCTTAGTTAGTTACAGTAATTAATTATTAACCCTGTCTATATACACACATGTATAATTTAACCCTTTTAATATATTTTCTTGAATAGTAAGCATGAATTTATTTCTTTCTCTTCAGAAAAGGTTTAAGTTGGTCTCATGAACGAGTGCATTTTGACAAATCTAAATAGTTATTTCCACTGCAAAAATTTTTCTGTCGACATACTGAGCAGATTGACAGTTAGCTGAGTGTGTTTTCGTAATCATCATATGTGGCGGGTCGAGGGACCGCTGTAGCCATGGAAACAGCTGTATACAGGATTACCTTCTGAACTGTCACAAAAGTATACCTGTTCCTGAGTTAGACTATAACAGGATTTTACTAGACTATAACATGATTTTACTGTATATCAGAAATTTTTGGGCACATTCATTCAATATAACTCAAAAATGAAAATAGAAAAAAAAAAATACTTTTACATTATCTCCCTGTGAGTACAGTCAACAATGAACAACAATTCCCTTAACTCTTTGACTGCGATGTTCGACTATTGTCGAATGCAGAGAATTATCGCTTACTTACGGCATGCGACTTTAGTCGAATTGGGTGGATTCCTAAGTTGTGATGTGCGTTCGGCATGCAATTGTATTCTAATAAGTGCTGCTATCTATAAAATTGATACCTCAATGTTCTGAAACTATCTTTGACTATAAATGGCACAGTATTTACATACTGTGAGTGTATTATCTTTGGTGTTATTCTCGCCAACAATGGCATCGTGTAGTAGGAAAGGATTGTCGCAAAAAGAATGTTACGATATTTTGTTTGCTGATTCAGATTCAGATTTGGAAGTAAGTGAATCTGAAAACGAAGTTGGTTTTCGCAATACAGAAAATGAAATAACTTATAGTGTGGAGTCAGAAAATGTGAGTGATAGTGACAGTGACAGTGACACAGTGAGTGATGATCCTGCGCAACAGTTTTTGAAAGGGAAGAAAACTGAAACTGTATGTGTAAATAGTAATGACTGGTTGAACACGGACAGTGAAAATATAAATATTTTGCTTGACTGGTGTAACAAATCTCCTTTACATTCGTCACTAAAAAACATAACCTCAAATGACACAGCAGTAGACTGTTTTTACAAATTTTTTCCCAGGTCTACTTTTGCTACAGTAGCAGACCAAACAAATGTATATGCATCCCAGTTTTATGAAAATATGACAACAGAAAAAGTATCACCTCGTTCAAGGTACCATCAGTGGAATGAGTGTACTCCTGAGGAAATACAGGCAATGACAGCTGTAGAAATTGGTATGGGTTTGTGTCGCAAAACATCAATAGAACAGTATTTCTGTGAAACATCCTGGATAAATGATACCCCAAATTATTCAAACATTATGTCTCGTGACAGATACCAGATTCTCAGGTCATTTCTGCACTTCGCTGACAACAAAAAGCAATTTCCAAAAGCGCATCAGGATTATGACCCTCTCTTCAAAATTCGCCCAATCATAGACATAGTGAAAGACACTTACTTGCTTGAATTTGAACCAGGTCAAAGTTTATCTATTGATGAAACCATGCTTCGCTTCAAAGGACGTCTATGGTTCAAACAATACATGCCATCAAAACCTTCTACAAAGTGGGGTGTGAAGCTATGGTCACTGTGTGACAGTGAAACAGGTTTCTTGTTGAGGTTCGACGTTTATGTCGGAAAAGGCGTGCTACAAGCAAATGTTGATCGCAGCCTGGGGTTAGGTGAACGAGTGGTTCGAAAACTTCTTTTGGGGTTTGAACACACACAGCGAATTCTCTATTGTGACAATTTCTTTTCCAGCCCGTCACTGTTCCAGTTCCTCAGAGAAATTGACATAGGAGCTTGCGGGACAGTTCGAACAAACAGGCATGGCATGCCAACTGAGTGTAAACCAGTAGTTTGCAAAATGAAGAAAGGTGACAAGCCAAAATTTTGGCTGAACAAAGCAGAGGGAATGATTGTGTGCTCATGGCAAGATACTGGACGAGTTACGCTGTTGTCAACTGTGCATAGCAATGAGTTGACGGAAGTAAAAACAAGAGCTAAACAAACTGAAAATGGGTACAGAATT
The DNA here is from genome assembly GCA_002778355.1 of Clitarchus hookeri. Classification (NCBI taxonomy): domain Eukaryota; kingdom Metazoa; phylum Arthropoda; class Insecta; order Phasmatodea; family Phasmatidae; genus Clitarchus; species Clitarchus hookeri. The sequence continues at coordinate 149,849 of NQII01001562.1, forward strand.
GTTTCTAAACCAAAAATGGTATTGGAGTATAATCGGAACATGAATGGTGTAGATCGTTTTGACCAACTGTCATCATCATACTGTTACTATCACAAAAACAGGAAGTGGTATCATGTATTGTGGCATTTCATGGTTGAAGCAGCACTCGTGAATGGGAAAATTGCCTTCAATATGTCACGAGATACTAAAATGTCTGCAATACAATACAGGAACTGCGTCATTGAGGGACTTCTGGAAGAATATTCTCGACCAGCACCAAAAAAGAAAGGCCGTATTTGTGCTGATGTTGTCCCACTTACCAGACTGAATGAACGCCATTTTATTGGACTACAAAGTGACAAAAACCACAAGCCAAATTGTATTGTTTGCTCCATAATGCCTAACCAATGCAATCAAAAAGGAAGAGGAAACTGTAAACGGAAGCAAACCATCTACATGTGCAAGAATTGCCCCAATCATCCTCCACTCTGTCCTGTGCCTTGCTTTGAGGCGTACCACAGTAAAAAAAACTACAGGAAAGTCTGCACATGTAAAAAACAGTGAAAACTTTGTATATTCTTCCTGTGTGTTTCAAATTACTTACATGCAAATTTATCCTCTACTCTGTCCTGTGCCTTGCTTTGAGGAGTACCATATCAATAAATCTACATGAAAGTCTGCACACGTAATAACCTGCACACACAAATCTGCACATGTAATAGCCTGTATATACTTTATATATAGTTTATGTGTTAGAAATAAGTTAATAATAATAAATTAAATTTAAAAAAATTTACATTTTTTTTACACTTTTTGGGTAAATAAAATGTAAAAAAATCCCGCAGCGAAAGAGTTAAAGTAAAAACCATGCTTTGGGGAACTTCGATAAATTTATTTAAAAAATAAATTGAAAAATTTGGAGGAAATAGACTTAAAACTAAGTTTGTGGCATTAATTTTATTCTCTGACCATTGCAGTTTTATTTGCCACTGCCGTACAAATCAGAAAAGGGAAAGATCTAAAACGATACATCATGCTTTCACATTACTGTCCACCTCTTCCATCAAGGTTGCCAATGTCAAACCATGTGCGCCTGCCGGCCTGCCATTACTTTGTTACATGCCAGAGTTGGCTATCCGTGAGACCGCCCTTTGCGAGACTACATAGTAAAAACACTGGACTCAACTGCTGAAAGTAGGAACAAAGACTATTTTTCTATGATCCCAGTTGTGAACAAATAGATTATTACAAGTGTCATATCCAGTTAGTTTTTTTTTTCTATGTGAAGGTTATTAGGACAAGTGAGGTGAAAACTTTGTGTAGTATTACAAATAAAACATTATATTGTAATGGGGCAACTAATACTAATTTTTAGGAAACTTTTTTTTGCAATATAATAATTGGTTTTAAGTATTTCAGATGTTTTGACAGTGTTAGTTTTTGTGTATTTGTTGTGAGTTTTTTTTCCTGAAGTGATAGTTGAAGTTGTTTCCTGAAGTCATAGTTGAAGTTGTTTCAGAAATCAGTGATAAGGGCCTGTTAAGATGTTTGATGGTGTTCTTTCTTTTAGAGTATGTTCTGGAAGTGCAGTTGACTATTTTTTCCGCGCAGTTTTCGGCTGCAGTGGGGTTGGCACCAGTGTTTGAAGGGACTCATAGTGCCCTTTATAGGTAATGATCATGAGGCGTGATAACAGTGGCATTACATGTGCCCTTATTTGGGTATGTTTGTGGTGGAATGGATGTGAGGAGTGTGGGGTGGAATGGTTGTGGCGTTACTAGCAGCGAGCGCTTGCTGCCACCTCATAATAGGAACCTGTTAGTCATGGAGTGAACATGACNAAATTTTCCACCTGCCCTGTGGTCCCACGTGCCGTCTCGTAGGCGCCAGCGAAGTGCGCTAGGCCGGGGGTGGTGTGAGGGGGTGATGGATGTGAGCCAATGTTGTGCTATAATCCCTAAACCGGCACGCGACAAGATGTTTGATGGTGTTCTTTCTTTTAGAGTATGTTCTGGAAGTGCAGTTGACAATTTTTTCCACGCAGTTTTCGGCTTGCGCGGGAAAGAGGTTGCAGTGGGGTTGGCACCAGTGTTTGAAGGGACTCGTAGTGCCCTTTATAGGTAATGATCATGAGGCGTGATAACAGTGGCATTGCATGTGCCCTTATTTGGGTATGTTTGTGGTGGAATGGATGTGAGGAGTGTGGGGTGGAGGGTTGTGGCGTTACTAGCAGCGAGCGCTTGCTGCCACCTCATAATAGGAACCTGTTAGTCATGGAGTGAACATGACNGGTTGTGGCGTTACTAGCAGCGAGCGCTTGCTGCCACCTCATAATAGGAACCTGTTAGTCATGGAGTGAACATGACGTCAATCATCTGGACACAGAACAGCAGTGCAGCCCTTATGAGGGCTATGGAGCGTGGATGTATAATGGATTCTGCGATGCTGCTCTCGTAATCCTTACTGCAAACTGTTTTGTCTCTCTGCTGTGTAAAGCATGTGAACTACGTAAACCTGAATAAATATCGAAGAAAATTTTTTGATGTTTCATTTTGTTGTATTTACGAACTTCTGTCATTTTTCTACAGAGTTTGTAGTCTCTTGTTTCAGATGGCTGCAACATTACAATATGCTCAATTGTTTTTAAACCTCTTTTCCAACAATTCAATACTACGATACCAATACTCCTAGCTTGGATAGCTGCAAAGGTGCCAGTAAACATCGTTCATAGTTAATAAATATTGGACACTAAAAANCAATACTCCTAGCTTGGATAGCTGCAAAGGTGCCAGTAAACATCGTTCATAGTTAATAAATATTGGACACTAAAAAATTTACATGATTCAGCAAGATGCGATAGGAAAATTAGGATTATTTTTGTACACGAGGTCATGTTCACTGTCTNAAAAATTTACATGATTCAGCAAGATGCGATAGGAAAATTAGGATTATTTTTGTACACGAGGTCATGTTCACTGTCTCGAATGGAAAAATTATACTTTTTTATTGATGAAATGGAAATGTATGTATTAGGGTAATGTATTGTGAGTAAAATGATACACCAATTATGCAGAAAAGACTTGTGAGTGAGTTAAAAANGTATGTATTAGGGTAATGTATTGTGAGTAAAATGATACACCAATTATGCAGAAAAGACTTGTGAGTGAGTTAAAATTAATGAAAAAGCAGACCGCCACGTTGCGTATATGCTTAACAAAAACAGCAGCGATGCAGCCTGTATATACATTTCCCGCAAGGGAATTATAAGGTTCATAGTGTTTGCATTGATGAAAGATGAATTATTTTAATGGTGGGACGTATTGTGAGCAAAACAATATAGTCCACTCTCAGTTTCTTCGTACATTTTGGAACAAACCTTTAAAAATCACCCTAGGAGTAACATGTCAACCTGATTTTTAAATAACTTTTAATACCACAGACATATAACAGTGATTAACTTTAAAGTGTGTATTCTTGAATAAATGAAACTTTAACTTGTGATATTTGTTTTGTATTCAATATNACAGTGATTAACTTTAAAGTGTGTATTCTTGAATAAATGAAACTTTAACTTGTGATATTTGTTTTGTATTCAATATGAATTAAAAACAATGAGAGCAGCAATGTATTGGCATTTCCTAGGAAGAAATAATTCACAGATAAAATATTGTTTTAACCTAGTTTCTTTGTATGCTATTTGTAAATTAAACATTACCTTTTGAAATATTTAAGTTTTTAGGTAGTACTGATGAAAAATATATTTCATTGTTACAGTTAAAAATATCAGCGCAAATTACGGTGCATAGACCCTACTAACCTGGTTTTTTTTTTTTTTTTTTTTCCGTAAAGGAAGCAACTTGAATAGGCAGAGCTGTCTCTCTCTCTCTCTTCCTCTCTCCCTCTCTCTTCCTCTCTCTGTGTGTGTGCGCACGTGAGCGTAGTAGTAGCAGGAAAATTATATATGTTCTTCAATTTTAGTATATTTCATACCTTGTTTCAGTTTTACAAAATTAAAAATCATTATTTTTGCTTTAATAAGATTTTAATTTTTGAATACGTAGTATAATATATTTACATGTGATGGTGGAATGGTTACAAATCCGAAGTTGGCAGAAGTGGCGGCTGACGACATGACATGGTGTGATGCTTGTGGTGGACAAAGTGTTAATTTTTTTCCTACAGTGTGAAAAAGGTTAAATTACCACATAAAGTTTGGACACGTGTTTTTTAAATGTACCTAGGCAAGTTACGATGTTGTGATAAATTTGTGTTTCCACGGCAGGAATGAGTTACTGTATAGTGTGTTATGACTGCTACGTGTGAGAGCATTGTTGCTTTTCTGTTACACACACACNCTCTCTCTCTCTCTCTCTCTCTCTCTCTCTCTCTGTGCATGCGTGCATGTGTTAGATAGAGATAAATAGATGTAGTTATAGATAGATATAGAGAAATAGATAGATATAAATAGATATAGAGATAGATAGAGATATATATAAAATTTATACATTTTATTTGTGAACTGTTTTTATGACAAAATTAATTATTAGAAAGTCATGTCTGTTTATTTGTCTCAACTTAGTAACTTTGCCCTAGGTGTTTGAAACACAATTGTTTCTGTGATTTGAATGTTTGCCACAATCCCCAGCCAGAAAATCTAAGTAAATAATTAAATAAACCTAGTAGAACTAAGTTCCTGTGTATATAAATATGAGCAGGATAAAAGTTGTGGTAGGCCTATTAGTGTACATGTTCAATGCTATCTTTTGTGTTTTTCGCTGCTACGTACAAAAAATAAGCGACACGAGTTGCATGCTTGAATTTACTGTCTTTTTCCATGGACTGATTGCTCCTTCGTTTTAATATTTATTCCAACTAAGGCCATCCTTTTAGTGAAATAGCCCAAAAACACATCAATAATAAGAGGTTAAATAATGCAATTCTTCCCACCACAGTTGTAATAGGGTTAAACACAGTCACGGCCAAATATATATATATATATATATATATCATGTATAACAAATATGCTAACAATGTAAAATAATAACCGTAATAACTATCGTCAATACAGACATTGTTAAAAAGTCACAAAGTTGACCTAAATATGGTTAAAGGCCTAAATTGTGAAAACTCGTACGTAATGGTTTTTGAAGTATGGCAGAAATCTTAGAACACCTGTAAAACAGTAAACAAAACATTTTACAGTTAAAATGTAGAAGTCACATGGCAGGGTTTGTATTTACATGTAGTGGAAGGATACGTAATCGGTAACCAAAAGTATAACTTTAGCAGGGCTTCAGAAAAGTGTGAAGTAACCGTGAATGGACTAGACCCAAGTTATGCGGAGAAGACTACTGAGCAAGCTAAAGTTAATTAAAAAGCTGACAGCATCGCCGCTTATATGCTTAACAAAAACTGCGGTGATACAGTCTGTGTTTACATGTCCCGTGAGGAAATGAAATGTTTTATATTGACAAAATTATTTATGTTGAAAATATTTTTATGGGTAGATGTAGTCACCTCAAAACTGTGCATATATCTCTAACAGATGCAAAAAATATTTAATAAGAAAATTTAATGCTGTTACACTTTAGACTAAAACATTGCATCAGTAGCAAATTATGTTTTGAAACATAGTACCACAGGAAAATTAAAGATCCTTGTATTAAAAGTAAATTTATTTTAATTGTTTAACGTGCTGTGGATAAAATGTGGTGAACTCAAACTGGCTCAGAACAATATTTCTGTGTAAAAAAGTGGCTTTAATCAATTCAAACATTCAGTGTGTCCAGCTGTCGGAAAGTACGGGATTTGAAATGCCGCCGGAAATGTACTGTAATTTTTTTGAAAGGCAGGAATTTTTCCTGGTTTACAAACCTGTGTTAGGACTTTCAAAATGGTGCCAAGAGAACTTAAAGGTTAAGAATCAACACCACCTTTAAAAGTCTGAATACCGCAGTGCATTAGTAATGTCGTCAAGGTCACGCAGAGAGAAAGAAGGAAATAGTAAAAGAATGTTGTAGAAGCCCCCTGCTGTGAAGGATGAGGGTGGCAGGGCATTATTATAGCGACTGTGTCTAAGAGAGGAGGTGGGACAGGAATGCTCTGCTTTGCGCTATGGCTTGAGACTGACCACCTCTGCTGACCTAGTTGTATACTGCAGGCATTTTTGTTAAGAATGTTGTTTGTGCATGTGCATTGTCGTAGTTGTTTGACAGCATATTTTGTTGCTTACCCACGTTTACTTTACCTCTTCGGCAGACGACTGACATGCCCTACCTGTAGTTGTTGGAGGCGGACAGGTTCTTCTCTCCTCCGGGCTGGGAGGGGTGTGATCTTGTTTGCGGCCCTGTCCCCGGTTTATTATACAATGTTGCTGTTGCAGCCACATCTGGCCCAGGATAATCTTCTCCCCTAGATGGGGGGCCATTATGAACGCGGCCTGGGTGGTTGGGTTACATATACTAAAGACGAGCTTCATCATCCTCTCCACCTTTAGTATGCGGTCTGGTTGGGCCATATGTATTTTCCTCCCTCCGGGTCTGAGGTTGACACTGGTTTTCGGTGAGCAAGCAGCTCCGTATGAAATTGCCTGTGGCTGCCGTGTATGGTATCGCCACGGCAGTTTGCATATTTAGCTTGATACGAGGAGCGTTGGACGATCAGGGTTCTTTGGTCAGCGTCTTGACGGTGACGCGAGGCTCGGAAAATTGCTCCCCAATGCAGTTCGTGGCTCCCTTAGGGCTACTGTTTCAGGGTTTGTCTAAGGCCGCTTGAGCCTTAATATTTCTCTCGGTTTCCATGGCCCTCTCTACTAGCTCTTCAACTGTCTGTGGGCATGGAATTTTGAGGAAGTAACATCCTAGCTATGGCTCGGATGCATTCTTCTTCGCTTCTTTCTGGCATGATTCACTTAAACATCTGTACCTTGTGTCTGTGGTTTGGTAGCGGCTGTGGAATTTGGTCGTTAAGCCAGCGAGAACTTTCTTCCCTGACAATTGCATGGCCAATCTACTACACAACTGATCCCACTGGCAAGGCCCTTACCAGACATTTGTTTTCGGGCCATGGTTATCCATTTATTGAGGAGTATCCCGTTGGCTCTAAACTCTTGTTTGCACTCTCGAGTGAATGCTGCTGGGTCTTCTTGGGGACGACCCGCAAACTCTGGCAGTTGTGGCCCATCAGGACTTCTGACAGACATCTAACGAATGTGTCAAGGATTGCTTGGTCATTATTCTTATGCCCTACGACACACCTCACAATGATACACAAGTTCTGGTCAGTTAATCCTTTCATTCGGCCATCCTATGCGGGCATGGTGAAAGGTTTGGGAGCACGTGATACATTATACCATGTCCTTCGCAGCTAATCCAATTGCATCGGGCTGCCTGCTGCAACCAGCAGGCTTCACATCAGTATTCTAAGCCATTGGTGAACCTAGGCTCGTCATTTCATCCTAGGCATCGGAAATGATATCGGGGCTTGGCAGTGTGTACACTGTATCAAGTACCAGCCTTCGCCAGGGCAAGCGGCTAGCTGGAACCTTTCGTTACCAACTTCCTCTGGGGCGGCTTTCATGGCAGCGGCCCCGCCTAAGTTTATCAAATTCTCCCCTCCTTCGCACATTAGTGAGGTTAAGTTGAGCACCGCAGGATGTTTCGAGACTCACTGAAGTCTAATACTGGTTGCTGAGGTTACTAACCCGGACTGTTGCCCATCCCAGCTTAGGTACCGTCTGGGGTCCGGTTAGCGTCCAATATAGTCAGCCCCGTCAATATAGTCCGTGTCTCTAAACGACACACTAAAACTTTGCCCGACCGTGACATTGTTGTCAGTTACCCGACATCACACGTCAGTGTTGTATATATTTTCATATGGAAAATCATTTCTGTTGAAGGCAAAATTACACACTTCCCACCGAAGATTAAAACGCGATAAATATGTCGCTGTTTGTACAGATGCGAGGAACACACACACTCTGTAAGCAAACAGTTTTTAGTGAAGTTAACCTTACACTCGTATTTTCTGTAAAATAAAATGTTATTCCTACACTACAAAACTAAGTTTTGAAAGGGTGGTTTTTTTTTTTTGCACCATGTACAGTTTTAACATTCTAATAACTGTTTTGAAATACATTGTGTTTAGAAAAAACACAAACTTACTGTTTGTAATCCTAATTGCACTTACTGATCAAAATAATGTATTTGCAGACTCATTTCTGTTTCCTAAAACCTACCATCTTAAACTTGGGAATTTAATTTTTGCGCTGAGCTAAATTTACTTCAGTTGGATCAAACTATTTTACAAAGCGCTTGACACACGCTGATAAAGGCTGTTCACAATAGACTGAGCACTTAAGCAGTCAACCTTAGAAATAAGTCGGTGCTCCTACCTGCATATATTTTAATGGGTGCACTGATTGGCATGCGCCAAGTAAAGTTGGTAATTATGGAGGGAAAGTAGTTCATGTCTTAACGCCAAATAAAAATGTTAGTAACTATTTGTGATAACTTAAATTATTTCTTTCACTTTCTTTTTTTTTTTTTTTTTTAATGCGTCTTAAGTGTAAAAATGAGTAGATTTGTAAAATATTTACTTTTCTAATAATTCCACAGTTTTACTTGACGCATGAGTGAGGTGATGAAGCCCATGGCAATGTTAGTTTTAGATACGGTGGAAGAATACACAACATGAATACAGGTAGATCTTATGCAGGGCTTGGCAAAAGTGCACAGTTTACTGTGAACGGCCTATGTAACATTTCACCGAAGAAGACACACTGAAAATGTACCTGTAGTCAACTATACTTAATAGAAGCAAATACAAAAATAGTTAACAACTGGTGTTAAAGTATTGCGACACCTCCGTATACAAGGCACATTTACAAAGCAGTCAGTTGATGCTCTGATGTGTGGTTGCTTGGTGCAGTTTCTTTGTGTATGTGCAAAGAATGGAAAGCCAGGCGTGAGGCAGAACACAGCATGGATCGGGCTTCGCTGTGCATGCAGCTCCGCTGCTGAGAGGGGTAAGTTAGCCACCTTCCCCTCATCATTCACCCTGGCAAGGTCGCTTGGTCCCATACTTTTACACGGCTTCTTCAGCAAGAGCAACGGCGAAGGGAGTCGCGCTGATTGAACATACATTAGGACATCTACGAAGGACTGGATAATGGACTGGATCAGTGATAATATGTTAACATTTAAATAAGTGTGATTGTCCTGCAAGAGGCCAGTGAAAGCTGAGCTTGAACTCTCTAAAAGCTGCNGGGGGGGGGGGGGGGGGGGGGGGGGGGGGGGGGGGGGGGGGGGGGGGGGGGGGGGGGTTATATATCCTTATAGCGTGTAATTTCTCTCGGAAGACCTCAAAATATTAAAGTTAATTAATTTATCATTAAAACATGTTATTTTTGCTCTAGAAATGATTGAACCTAGATTCAATTTTTTTTTACTTTTGTGGGGTTAAAGCAATTAAAATAAGTCAAATTTTACCATACAAACATGTAGATCTTAAGAGTCAATTCATGGGAACAATTGAACTATATTTAACAACTGACATATAATTATGCAGCGCAAAAAACAACATAAGTAAAATTTTAATGCAATTTTTGCATATAGGAAGCGGGGGTGGGTCAGAATCGGTCCAAAATCAAAGGCCTCCTTCAAAGTACCAAATCATTTTGCCGGGAAACTGAAAGGTCATAATTTTGAATTTGACGCTACTGCAAAAGCTTATGATTATATTGTAACTGATGCAGTTAATATAATATGGCAATAGTGTTTGTGTTGGTGCACATGCTACTGTGAATGCTGGGGCTTGGCGAGCACCCTCGCTCCTTACGCGGAGTGAACACAGTCCATCATACCTGTTGCCATCTTACCTGTCGTGAAATATGTCGAGTTGACTGGAAAATGTGTGTTCACACGTATTTTGTCTTACGTGCGAGAGGTGTCCTGTCGCCAATTATGTATGCCATAATGCAGCAATAACTAGTTCTACATGTGAGTGTGCTTTCTATGTTTTGCATTTCCTTCCAGTCGTGCGAGTGAGTATATATGCCTGTCGTATAGCATTCCGCATCATGGAGAAAGCAGTGGTGCGTATCACACTAGTCTTTAGCACGGTATTTCAGAAAACGGACAATCTAAAATGAAATGGCTTTTAAGACATTTCCATTTATTGAGTTGAACCTAAAAATATTTTTGCAAAATAAAAGTAATAAAAAATGTGTACTCTTTCAAAACATTAATTTTGATATAATGTGATATACAATATAANTTTGCAAAATAAAAGTAATAAAAAATGTGTACTCTTTCAAAACATTAATTTTGATATAATGTGATATACAATATAAATAAATGTATGTATTCATCTATGTTTTTGGTTTTAGTTTTATCAGTGACAAAAAATTTGAAGGTTGCATCTTCCAAAAATTTTAACATTTAGGTTTAGGTTTTTCCTTTGTACAACCAAAAAAAAAATGCATTTTTGTGTCTTGGAGGTTGCAATCGGACTCTGCGTGGATTCCTTCAGGATAACACAGTGATCATTGCAGACGAGGCAGGCCACAAGAGCCGGTTTACACTAGACCACTGACCACTGCAGTCGCGCATCACAGCAACTAGTGTGGCGGATGTCTGCCACGCCTGTTTTAGTAGAAGTGAATATGTGAGGACCGTGAAATGATGTTGCTTTGCATGTAATGTAGAAGAAAGCGTCGACAAAACAGAACACTACATCTTCATCCTTCATTGCTTGAAAGAGCATCAAAATGATTATACTACATGCATTATGAAGACCTGAGGCAAGATGACAAGTATTTTGTTACTTCAGGATGTCCAAGGATGTGTTTGATCAACTGTTCAAAAAGATCAAGAGCAGTATTATACTAATAGACGCTAATATGAGGACATTAGCATTATCAGAGGAAAGACTTGCTGTCAATCTGAAGTAAATGCATTGTTTATTTAGAAACATATAAAATGTTGGAATGGTTCAATAAATATATGAACCCAAATACGTATGCCGTCAATATGCTGCCTAATCGCATTACACAATTTAAAATCAGAATAGTTGCAGGTGAGTGGTTTATATATTGTGTAATAAAACCACTTGGGTAGTCAAAGGAAACTAGACTTATTTAAACGAAGGAAACCTTAGAAGAAACATGTAACGTGTGTATGAATGTTATTAACATATTACACATTTCTGTATTGGAAAAGTGTAAACGGTTCACCATCAGTAAACTCACTAAGTGGTGAAGTTGCGTTTGCGTCTTCTGTTTTGGTATTTGCTGGGACGTGTGCTAGCCGACTGCATTGTTCCTGTGAGGATACGCTGTTGTAGACACTGGGTGTTGGCGAATACAAGTTGGGTATTTGGTGGACGATGTTGGTGGATGGGAGTTTTGCGAGCATGAAGCAGGTTCATGATACACATGTGGAACAAATTGTTGGGGACGCTGAAGTTTACCGTGCATAGTTTGTGCGTTGGGATTGAGGTTTGAAGTATTACTTTCATCAGCTGAGTTTTAACAAACAGTTTCTGGTTGTAGGAGACTTACTGCAGTTCCTTCCAGGACTAACACGAACAGTGTATCTGGATTTGATGCAGGTAATGAATGATCACTCCGTGTCTTGAAGTTCATTGTTACTCTGTAGGGTAGCACGCTGACTCCAAAAAGCGAAGCTGCTTGGAATATATGTAGGGGTTCCTTTCAGTATCTGCAGATCCACATTTGAAGCATATGTACAGCATTTTACCTGTAAACAATTGTAACAGTTATACAGATAATAAAATATCGAGGATGATAACAAGTTGGCTGTGTTTTGTGTTTGTGTGTGCACATACAGAACGTTACTTAAATACGTATTCTTCACAACAAAATAAGGTGAAAATATGTATACAACATACCATTTAAAGTGTGTTTCAAGGATGATGCACACTCTTTAAGTGGGAGCAGAAAGACCACACAATTGCACGTTCTACAAAAAGTATTTACAATCAACCAATAGCCTCTGGATAACAAGTTAACGGACAAAGACTTACTATCTGTACGACATCTGTAACCAATCATCAAAATACGATGGGCAAAATAGTGGTTGCTACCCTGAATTTGCAGAAAATGTTGCGTTACTGATAGTTGAGTATGTTTCACGCAGCAAATTATGAAGTGCCATCTGGAAATAAACAAAAAGGTCTGGTGCATTATTGTTTTAATCCCAACGATTTATGAGGAATAAATGCATACGGTACACACTCACCAATACCTTGGCCGGGTGCATAGGTAACATGCTGTACACCTGCGATGATCGAATGTCACGTGGCTACTACAAGAACGGATGAATGCAGAATATCATGTCGGTGGACTGACAAATGAAGTAAAGGTGTTAGGTACGCGTGGATGGTATTCAAACGTTATCTGTCAACGAGCTCACCAGTATTCGTGATCACAGTTGTGTTGCACAGGAAGAACGCTCTTGGCCAGCACTGTAAACAGTAACAGAACTACATTCACATCAGCCAGTGCCTCACTCGTGGGTTAACCTTGTCGTGGACACATGTGCGTCTCAGGTTTATGAATGGCTGAAACCAATACGTATTTGGTACATTAGTGTGATATTGTATGTGAATACGTAACGTCTCACATTTTGTTGTAAGGTTCGCCCTTGCAGCAACCCCCTTGGCAGCAGGCTGGGTACCTGTATGAGCCTTGTGTGTTTGTATCCGTTAGGTAGGGAACAGACTGCAGGTAACTGCAACATAGGGTGTTGTGTACAATGTGGCTGACGTTACTTATTCGCGTTGTGTTGTGAGGGACATGCGAGTTGTTATTAGCTGGTGGTAGTACGTGGTGGACTGGACACGTAGTGAGGGTGGGAGACTGGTAGGTAGTGGTGGTTGCAGGCCGGAGGTCCGAGGGCACGTACAGTGTCGGACATGAGCGTCCATCCTGTGAAACGTGACTGCGTTCTGGAACACTGTAATGGAGCTGGGTGACAGTTTACGTCTGAATGCCATCCACGCTTATCTCGCTCTGTTAATTCATTGTCCTATCCACCGACATGGTAATTTATGTTCATCTCTTATTGTAGCATGGCACACGACTTCTGATCATCGCAGGTGTACCGCATGTTACCTAAATACCCAACCAAAGTATTTGGTGGTCGTGTACTGTGTGCATTTATTCCACGGAAATGGCTGGGATTAGGGCAATGGTGTGCTAGACCTTTTTTTGTTTATTAGAAAGTGGTACATCATAATTTACCACTTGAAAAGTGATAACTATCTGTTACACACAATGTTCTGCAAAATCAGGGTTGCAACCCCTGTTTTTGTCAAGATGTAGATATTTTACTGATGGTGACAGATACTACACAGATAGTAGATCATCTTCCATTAATTCCTTATCCAGAGGCTACTGGTTGATTGTAAGTACTTCTTGTAGAATGTGCGATTTGCGTGGCCTTCCTGCTTCTGCTTCAAGGGCATATACCTCTGTTGGGACGCACTTTAGATGGTATGTTCTTGCCTTATTTTGTCATGAAGTATATATGGGCAGAGTTTGTTCCCCGTATTTAAGGAACATTTTACGCGTGAGTGTGTGTGCATGCACATGTGTACTATTTTTAAATACGTCCCTTTTTGATTTAGATACACCACCTTTGACGTGGATCAACAAGGCAAGGTTTACGCTTGCCGTACAGGATTGGCCATGGCACAATATCTCGTGCATGGGACGTATACCAGGTCGAACTTCCCACATCGCATAGGTGCCATGAAGCCTACTGACTTGGGTCTCTGTACTTAAACTACGAGAATTTTTTTCCCATCCTTCTTATATTTATTTATGTCGGAGCACACGGGAAGGCTGCGAATCCATAATTTTCAAACAGTCTGTATTTTTTAAGAAGTTGTCAGATGGTAGTTTAAACATACCAGCGTCCTTGGCTTAGGGCATAGATTTTGAAGCAAATATGCTTTTTATGTTTGTTGCAGGTGAAGTTTTTGGACAATCACAGTTCATCTTGCATCCATTTGCGGGCAAGTTCCCGAGCGTCGAGAAATGGGTCTTTAACTACAGGCTAACAAGAGCGTGTTGATACACAGTAAAATCCTGTTATAACGTACTTTACATCAATCTATCTTTCACTTAACGTAAGATTTTAGATTCCTGCCCAAATACCCTGTGTAAGCTGTGTGGAAATATTTCACTTTAACATGCAAAATTTAGGTTAACTTTCAGTACAGCGAAGATTATTTTACTTAGTGTCTTCCGGATTGAGATTAGTTAAACCATTTCCAACCAAAATTTGGTTTTGTTTACCAATAAGACACTTAAAAAATCATGCTGAATGCAGAGTTTCAAACAATTGATTCTCAATATCGACTCACGATGCTGTTGATCCTTGTGTGTCGACCTAGATTATTTAACTGTGTTGACATGCTACACGCACGAGCACCATCTTGAATTCTTTTGTACATAAAAATGTGAATGTATAAATGGGAAGCTGTATAGATGCGTTTTGATACCACATCTCATAACATACGGTAAACTCCCTTACAGGAATGACTTTCTAAAATTTGTACCTTCGTAAAATCTAAACTAATAATTTTTTTCCCCAATGAAGACCATATTTAAAAATGCCCTGCATTAAATCAAAATTATATTTATATAAAATATTAATTTCAATCAATAGGTATTATGAATAAAATTATACTCCAGAAGCATAAACTTCATACTCCCTTGTTGCGAAAAATGTTTGTTAATATCGAGCAACGCGTTTTACAGTGTGCAATGTAAGTTTTGAAGTGCTTCTTGCAGAAAAAAGAAACAGGGTGTCTTACTGAAATATGAATTTATTTCAAAAGTAAAATGTCTTTTGAATTAATTTCCTGCAGCGTTATTTGTTTGGTGTGAGTGGAGTCGTATGTTTCAAAGGAAACACCACAGTAGGTAAGCAGTGTGTGTTATTTGCAAACCACACATTACTTTATGTTTGCAGGATGGAATTTGTGCAGGTTCATATTTTAGAAAGCACTGTTTTATCCTCGCTTTATAAAAAATATTTTTTTTTGTAATTACATATTGTGATACTATATATCTACCATTTTTCAGGGGACTGTCAAAAAAATTTCCAATCGTCTAGGATTTTAGCAGATGAGGGTTGTGATATTTGTACATCCATAAAATACCACTTATAACCTTATTAGACTTTCATGTTGAGTATAATGAGAGTTGTACATTATTTGAGAATAGTTTAACTAGTAAACACAATAAAAATGGGAATTTTTGGAAGAAAATAAAAGTATTACTGTATTAGTATTCCTGTAAATAATACATTTAAAAAAAATTTCACCTCGACTCATTTAAATAAAGAATATAACATCACAAAATATTGTATATTATTCAACGTAATCCGACACTGAATGCAAGCCGACCGAAAACTTTCAAACCCTCTGAAAATGAAAATAATAATAGGACACCCAATGCAAGTCAAATGTTAAATGTCCTGCGTGGACGCGATCAGCTGAGAGCGTGCGGAGAGGTTATCGACCGGCAGTGTTTTCATGGCGGGGCGAGACGGACAAGGGGAAGCTTGAACAGCGGGAGGAGTGGAACAATGTACCCTTCTACTTGCGAACCTGTCGGCACAGAGGAAGGGTGCAAGGTCGCCACGCTGGTTGCTAGGCAACTAGTTCCCCACCGCGCTAGCCATGTGAGGGGAGGAAGTGAGCTGTGCAGAATATCCTCAAAGACAGTCGAAGCTTACACAATCCAGGCAACTTATCTACACGTGTTGGCGCCACCTTGCACGCGTGACAAATGTCTTATCTTTTAAAGTAATTAATTGTGTTTCGCTGAAAAAAAACCTAAAATTTATGGAGAGAAATGAAAAAATAAGTTGATTAAAATTTATTTCTTCACTGTCTTTAATAATTAATTATTCAAAACCTCATCCACTGATATTAGTGTGCACTTACACCTGTCACGAGTTCGGCTGCATTCGGGCTTGGTGCTTACCCATCAAAAGACGACAAAAGGTGTTGAATAGGCCAGTACAGGATATCAGTTGATTCAAAAGATGCATGTCTGTTGAAATAAATTAATAGAAATCCTCCTATTTCCCCGCAAGAAGTTACTGAAAATGAACTTTACGTTTGGTAATACAAGTCGCTTGATGTTCATACAATTGAGGTCAAGTTTATGCTTCTGAGTATATAATTTTATCCGTGAATATGCTGTCCATTGAGTTAAATAAATATTTTGTTTTAATATCATGTCGTTTTTATGCCAGATACAATTAAACACAAACTGTTGTATTGGCGCTGTTGTATCTGTTGTATTGGCGCTGTTGTATCTGTTGTATTCTTGACCCAGGTGGTCAAGGAGATACAACAGATACAACAATAACTTAATGGGGAAAAACGACCTTTAATCACAAAAGAATACATCTTTGCAAATAATAATTCTGCGTTAAAATGTATTACGTAACATTTTCAGGCAAAATCATTTGCTTTTAAATACTATGATGGTAGGTACAACTATTTTGAACAACAGATAATCTTGATAAAATTTTTCCAAGTGCCAGGTGCTCTTTCTGGGGCCAGGTGTGTAAGGGGTGGATGCAAGCACGTGCGGCCAAGAGAGAGGACGCACTTTTGTTTGCTAGACAACAGCTTCCTCTCGAAGGCATGTAAGGGGAGGAACATGCCAGATTCACGTTGCGCTGCAGTGATAAACGATGGTGCGTGTGACGTATATCACATCCAGTTATTAGACATTTGCATAAACAACTGGCTTAAAAACGATCATTTGCGGGAAATCTTAGTTGTCGGGACCGAAAGATATTTCAATCAATGCAATATCCAATAAACTATAAAAATGGGTAACTTTATCATTATTTATATAGGAATTTTGCTGGAACCACTGAAAATTAACTGTGGATATGGTTTATCGCATTTCCCGTACATCGAAAGTCCACTGTAATTTTATTCACAGAAATTACTAATTTTGCCATAATTTCGTGAAGTCCATGCTGAAAAGGTTAAAAAATAACTTTCAGTATAAAGTACTTTCGTTACTAAGTATAAAAGTCGAGGCTTTATTCATGTACGTTATAACAAGACTTTACTTTGTGTTGTTTCGGTATTCTCGCCAGTAAATGGCGCATGTTGCACAGACCACTAGAGGTTCATGCTTATCTAGCAAATATGATCATGAAGAGAAATGCTGCCTTCGACCATGTTGGTGTTCGCTTTGAAGACACTTTGCTCATGGAAGGATTCTATGGCATGGCTTAGTGACCCATTCCAGGAGGAATAGTAGCAAACAAGACAAGCGACAGATCTGCAGTGTACTTTCTTAGTGCAGAGGGGACATTGCCTTCGCAGTTGGAGAAGATGGGTACCTTGACTAGGAATGCACGTGACAGGTATGATGAATACACGAGTGCCTGTATGAAACAGAATTCTGTATTGTATACTCATAGTTGTATGTAGTTCATAGCTTTGTATTAAAGAAGGTTTTGATGCACACTTTGCTGTATGTTTTAGTATGTAATTACAACATTGTTCAATGCAACGATTACGAATGTCTTCTTTAATAAACACCCGTATATCTATAATTTGTACAAATACTTTGTCCTTTTGTGTGGTCAAATAGGTCTTCTGCTGATAACTTTGTAGTTAGAGGTGTTAAAAATGACACAAACGCCTCAACAACAATCGGTGAAGTACATTTTGTGTGTCAAACATAACATGCCTTGAAAAGGTTCTACCCTGTCACTCCTTGTTAGTTATTTTTATAATATTATTTTCAATTATATATTGTATTATTTATAATTATTAACGTATGCCAAAGTTTACGTTAATTTGTTTTATTATTATATAGGTATTATACGTTTTATTTTATTATTATATTTACAGGATAACTACGTTATTTATGCCTAATGAGAGTATAGTTCAGAAACGCAAGTGCTATTTTACGGTCTATTTACATTAATTTATAACTGTTTTGATATATGATTAGCAGTTGACTATGACCACTGTCCATACTTTTAGTACAGTAATTGTTTTTGAAAACATTACTGTTCATAGTTAAAATGTGTTCATATGAACAATACCAATCTATAAAAAAAAAGGTAAGGAATGGTCTTTGCTTACATTAACGCTAGCAATATACCAAATGTGTTCTTTTCATTTGTATCTCTGTCCTCGAAATTGGGGTCCAGGTTGGAACGGATGCTATACCGTACTCATTCCGTAGCCACATTTTTGCTATATTCCGGTGTTGCACAGATCCAAATGGCGGGTTTCGCCTCTGTACTTCATATGAAATCTTCAATCCACCGCAATGTCGATTTCTTTGCTTTCGACATACCGCTGCTTAACAAACACTGAGACCGACTTGAACAACGGTACAATGGCTGCAGTGGTTCCGCAGTAGCCGGTGGATGTAGCGCTCTCTAACTGCGCACACGTTAACCAATGGTCCGCTACTACTGCCGCAGATGCTTGATGGTGTGATCTGTAGAGAGAGCACGCCACAGGCTGGATACGCGTACCCAGGCCACTGGCGTGTGTTCGCCACTGAAAGTGGCCCTGTGTAAACTGGCTCTAAGAAACACCAGTATCACATGAGTGCTGCACAAAAAACATTATACTAGAACACCAAATAAACTGTTGTCTTAAAAGCTGAAAGCAGTCAGACATAAATATTACCACATAATTTGTAGCCTTAAAGCAGAGCTCAAAATGTTGAAAGTCGAAGCAAGCATAAAAAGACAGCATCTTAGTGGATGTTTACAGTTGTTTGGCAATGCAATTTAATTGAACAGCCAGCACAGGTCATAAACACGGTTTGATAAGATTATGTAAAACAGTTTCGTATATTTGACAATCATACTTAATATGTTAAAGAATTTCTAAATTTAAACAGCCATTTTAAAATGGTACATTAGCCAAACCGAATGAAAGTACAGTTACTAAAAGAAAAATCCTGCCTTTCTTCTATCTCCCCAACACTTAATTTCTTACTGTAAACATTTCTTAATTAATTATATTTTATAATTTCAGATTTTATCTGCTTGAGTTCATAAAGTATTGTAATTGGGTTCGTAGAAATTCTCTTGTTGTCTAGGAAATTTTTTGCAGTTCATAAAATCATTGTACAGTTAAAACTCAAAATTACGATCTTTTGCGATTCCCAGGAAAGTGGTTGGTACTTTGAAGGAGTCGTTTGAATTTGGGCTGATTCTGGCCATCCTCTATATGCATAAATTGCATTAAAATTTTACTTATACCATTTTTGCTTAGTTTTAGCGGCAAAATTACACATTACGTTTGTTAAATACAGACAAATGATTCTTTATTCTTTAAGATCTACTTGCTTGTAAGATCAAATTCAATGTATTTTGATTTGCATCCGTGTTCAATTATTTCTAAAGCAAAAATAACATGTTTTAACAAAATATTTATTTCTTTTAATATTTTTAAGTCTTCCAGGAGGAATTCCACCCTTGATGAATATGCAGCATGTCGAGCAGCCTTTAGTGAGTGTGAACTACGTTTCCATTGGCTTCTTGAAGGAAAATCAGTTGGTTTATTATCTTTTGTCCATCACCCGGTCTTTCGCAGGCTCTACACACACTTGCCATAAGGGTGGGAAAGGTAGATGTGCTAATGCCGTTGCAATCAGCATGACTCCCGTCACTTTTGCTTATCAAGCAGCGTCCCAGCGAGTGCAAGCAACCAAGGTGAATGACGAGGAGGCGGCTGGCTTGACCTCCCTCCGGCGACTAAGAAAGCTGCGCACGCACCCGGCCTGATTGATACTGCGTTACAGCTGTGTTCTGGCTCACCTTGCTTTCCATTCTCCACGTACACAGAGAAACTGCCCCCCAGCAACTAGAGCATCGACTGTGCCTCGTGTAAATGTGCGTGTGTGTGTTGTTGCCGGAATATTTTACTAGTAATTATTATTTCTTAATGTTTGCTTTTATAAATTGTTGTTCATCGTAGGTGTCTGTTCATAGTGTCTTCAGCGAAACGTAATATCGGCACACCACTTCGTAAAATAGCCTAATCCGCCATTGAAGCACAGCTAATTTATGGGTAACACAAATTATTTTGTATCAGTGGCAGACAAATGTAATTTTCGAGAAATCATCCATGGATTTTCATGCAACGCATGTTCAGGAGATATTAGGCTTACTGACGGTAAGTTTGTGTGTTTTATAAATAATATATTTCAAAACAGTGACAGGTTTAGAATGCTTGAAATGTATGTGGCCTAAAAAAAACCACCCTTTCAGCTCTCTGTTTTGTAGTGTAAGAGTAGCATTTTATTTAATCCAAATCCGTAGTGAAAACCACTAAAATATTCTTGAACTTCAAGCACTAATCCAAATCCATGTTACCACAAAATTGGCCTGGTCTCTTTGCAATATTATTTCTACAATGGGGAATATATATATATATATATATAGACACACACATATAGATAATTCTAAGAATGAATGCACAAAGAAACAAACAAGAAAATAATTTACAGTGAAAGCCATGTTAAACAAAAATTAAAAAATGACAGTAAACTACAAGCATCATTAGCGCTGANAATAATTTACAGTGAAAGCCATGTTAAACAAAAATTAAAAAATGACAGTAAACTACAAGCATCATTAGCGCTGATGTCACTGTGTAAATTGCCAGCAGAAGCGTGCCGTCAAGTTAGGTTAGAAAGATAAATAAATTAAACGGTTTCGTTTAGTAGTGAAAGCGTGTATCAAGAAAAAGTATTGTGTAATTTTCAGCATGGTCAAGGTACGTCACATATAACATGCACATTAATTCCAAATAAGTAAGGCAAAGATGTCCAAAGTTGGTTTACGTTCTATGCAGTTTTGTAGTTTTCAACTAACCTGGTGAAATAAGAACACCGTTGGTTTTACANCAAAGTTGGTTTACGTTCTATGCAGTTTTGTAGTTTTCAACTAACCTGGTGAAATAAGAACACCGTTGGTTTTACGCTTTACATTTAGTAAACGACAATTTTTTAAGTTCCAAATTAATCTTCGATACGAGCAAAACAAAAAATTTCACCTGAATAACATTTTTTGCATTCTTGCATATAACATAAATATTTTTCAAAACTTAAATTATTTTCGCAATAAAAAAAGACTGAAGGTGCTTGAATTGAATTATTTACAAGTGTATACAAAAGAAGTGATGCACATTTGTATTTACTTTGTGTGTGNCAAAGTTGGTTTACGTTCTATGCAGTTTTGTAGTTTTCAACTAACCTGGTGAAATAAGAACACCGTTGGTTTTACACTTTACATTTAGTAAACAACAATTTTTTAAGTTCCAAATTAATCTTCGATACGAGCAAAACAAAAAATTTCACCTGAATAACATTTTTTGCATTCTTGCATATAACATAAATATTTTTCAAAACTTAAATTATTTTCGCAATAAAAAAAGGCTGAAGGTGCTTGAATTGAATTATTTACAAGTGTATACAAAAGAAGTGATGCACATTTGTATTTACTTTGTGTGTGNCTGAAGGTGCTTGAATTGAATTATTTACAAGTGTATACAAAAGAAGTGATGCACATTTGTATTTACTTTGTGTGTGTACAGCCACCATTGCAAATCCATAGACATGGACACCCGGTTTCTGTGGAAATAATTCCATGATTTTGCCAGTTTTGACGAGGTGATTTTGGTATATTTTTCGCTACAATTTCATACAAAATTTTAATGATTTTTATTTAAAATGTAATTTCAAATTTTCATATACCAAAGTATGTTCACAGCTAGTTTTCCTTCAAATAAATACTAAATTGAGGTGCTTGATTTTATGTAAATGTTTTATTTAAAGACTGAAATTTATTAATTCACTGAAATAAAAATCATTCTTGCTAGTCCACGCACACAGTATGTGTGTGTGCGACAGCTGACATGAGTGTGTAATAAAATATATGCAGTGGCATGTATCACCAGCATGATTCTCACACAGAATAGAAAACTGTTGTAAAAAGACTATTCTGTAAAAGATAAATGTAAAAAATGTCTGTAGAATGCCACATTTTGCATTAGTCCAACTATTTCACCTCAAAAACTTACAATACCCTGCAACTTTTGAAAAGTCATAAAAAAAAATTGTTTGTTTGTTTACATAATTTGTAGGTTATAATAACATAGAAAGCTTTTCACGAAATAACTTGGTTGTCTTTATTCATATTTTCCCCACAACAGTAGGTCACTTCCTTTGCGTTATTTGTTGGTAATAATAATATTGAAGATTTCACTAAATAACTCAGCTTTATTCATGCTTTCATCATAAAAGCTAGTTTTGTTGAAATAACCTATTCAATCGTTTAGATTTTTGTTTTCTCCGCCAATGCTATTAAGGTTAGTGAAACGTTTGCGCTATACCAATTGTTCTTATTTATTAATGCGGTGTTTTTGGTTTTTGTATGTTTTAAGATACATGTATTCTTTTTATGTTTATATTGTAATACTTGAACATGGCAAAAATTATGTTTTGAAAAATGTAAAATTCCCAATTTCTAACGTATAATGCAGTATCAGGAACTTTTTAATATCTGGTTTGAATACACACATTTTCAATTTCTAAACAAATACCATTTTAGAATTTAACATCTTATGCTATACCATTGAATGTCGTTTCAATGAGCAATTGATCTATATATTAGGGTTCCAATGTAATTGGAATGCGCTGTTAGGAAAGCTAACCTTAATATTTTGTGTTGAATCTTTTACTCAAATCCTGCCTTGAATCAACTGGATCTGAGGGATTTAATGAATCTTGGATTCAACCGTCCCATTCCTAATATTTTTTTTTATAGAAAATAAGATTGCGAGTTTAATCTCACCAAAAATGTTTATCTACAGAGTATGTTTATTACTCGTACTTGTTCGAACAGCAACATATTTATCACATTTTATTCTTTCGGTTTAGTAAAAGCTTTCCAAGTTTTTTAATTTTAGTGCTATTTCCTTACGAGCAAAATTTTCCATTGCTCCAGCAAAACAATATGCAAACTGGAAGTTGTAAGGAGAACTGGTCACACTTTCAGTGCCTGCTCTTCGTTCGCATAACAACTGTGGTGGAAAGATATGTGGCTGCACCATTTACGTTTTACAGTGAAGATAATGTGTGTGTTGAGAGTAATCTGTGTTCATATGTGCAGTTGTGAGGAATAGTTCTAACTGGAATATGCCTACCTTTTAAAATAATATTTCATGAGCAAATAACTTTCTAGAAAATTGTACGGAAAACATCTCCGGCGCTGCTTGGGCTGATTCACATTTTATGCTAATTTTGATGGTAATGTGTACTCATGCTTGCAGTTTGAGGCTCCCCTGGACTGTGAATATTGATTTACTCTGCCTCTCTTTGACGTGGAGGGAAATAATACTAATGCCCTTGTTCCCTCTTTCTGCGTTAATCTAATGTTTTTTAGCTTCCAATTTTTTTAATTAATGAAAGATGTTTAGCGACACCTTTGTGAGCTAGGAATATTAGTTCCCTATTATTAAATTGTCAGAAAATAGAGGGGAGAGATAGATAGAGAGAGAGAGAGAGAGAATAATATTTTATTTAAATACTCCACTTTTCGCCTCATCTGTTATCCTAACAACATTCACATATGGTGATGTGAGACCTGGGTCATTGGAGATACCGAGCCTCTCCACTCCTCAAAGCCTGGAAGTAGTTCCTCCATTCACAGCTGGGGCCCTTCTCCGGAAACTCTACAACTCTTCTCTCGGCCCGTAGAGGTGCCGAGATGGCAACGGGACAAGTGGTAGCACAGGTAGGCGTGAATGTGGTTGCTGTACTGACAGGCTTAGTGGTTGGCAGTAACGTAAGTCGACACTTGACTGCTGTAGCCGGTGAAGGCCTGATGAGCTCGGGATGGTGCGTCGGCAGGATTGGTGGCAAGGGTGATACTGGCCTTTATACATATGAAATATCCTGGGCGGTGTACTGACCCTGCTGGTCCGGGATCGAGTGTGTCGAGTGGAAGCGAGTGGTGTTTCTGGATTGTTGACTAGCAGCTTCCTCGTGCAAGTACGTACAGACCCTTTGACAGTCGCTCCCTCACCCACGGTACGTTGAGCCTGAACAGCTGCTATTTTCTCGGCCTTTGCCCTCGCTGCTCTATGGAGGGGCATAAGTACTCACACACTGCAGTCTCTGGTTGGTAGACAAGGTGGTCTAAACTGCGTGTAAGAAAAGGGCAGGCCATACAGAGAGCTGGTGTCTTTTTCTGGTGCTGGTGTCCAGAAGATTGGTTAACTCCCCAATGGAGGGTGTCCCTTTACCTGGCGGTGGTGGGCCTTGCTACCCGACTCGGCGATTCCCAGATGAGCAGCATTGTCGGGTAACGTTGGTCGTGCACGTACTACGCCTACTCCCTGGAGAGCCTAGAGAAGCGGTGTTATTGCTGGTAACCAAGTCTCCTCCCGGGAGTAGGGTTCGTAGCGAGGGTTTGCTCTCAGCCCCAGTGGTGCTCAGGGAAGTGTCATTATCGCTGATAACCAGACACCCAGACTGAGATACACAGAATGGTTCCCTGTGTGGCTGACGTAAGCCTGAAGGTATTTGGGTCTCGAGACTTGCCGGGGCCTGAGGGATGGCGGATGACTGGGAAGGAACAAGCTGAACAGAATGGTAGAAGACCACGGGGTGGTTTATGTTGATTTATTCAGATTAAACCACATATCACATACAACACAGTCCAGGACGTGTGAAGGGTGGGGACAACCTGACTGCCAAGGAGGTTTGTGACGTGTGCAGGAATGGCTGGGTGAGGGCAACAACCCTTGACAACAAGTACCAGGTACCCGGCACGGTTGTGACAGCACAGCAGTACGGACTTCCTATCCTTAGACAGGGAGATGGGCTAGTGCACGGCGGACGTTCTTTCAAGTAAGTCTCGCATTAAGGATGTTCGGCGGCTGGTCAGCATGGTGAGCCGGTAGTTCGGCTTGGCAGGCGTAAACAAACCTCCTCAGGGTGTTTATACCCCGGGCTGGAAGGTTGCTCCAAGAGGGGCAGAACGCAACCAGGTTTACATGGCAGGCGCACATGCTGCATGGGTTGCTGGCATTTGGACTGCAGGAGACCTCACATGCCGGTGTCGGAGCTGATGTTCTGGAGTCTGGCAACAGCGTGACTTAGCACGGCGAA
>NQII01001562.1:175059-229975 GCA_002778355.1 Clitarchus hookeri
GGGGCACAGTTGAGGCAGAGACTTAAAGGGGATCATGGATTGTTGCCCGTGGCGTGTCTACAGAAAAAAATCTATATGTATATGAACTTGTTATTGATCTATTTGTTCAACGCCTGTCAAAGAAAGATAGTCCTTTTTTGTGCTGTTGGCAGTTGAGTCCATTGTTAGGGACACCTGATTTTCGCAAAAAGATTTTATGACCAGTTGTATTTCATAACCATTTAGCTCACGTCCACTTTCGTGATGTATGATTTATGTGTTATGCGTCTTTGTCTGTTTGCCCGCAAATCACAGACGTTACACTATCGAAGTAACTTAATTCTGATCGGCCACTCCAGTTAGAAAATGCCTTCTTACAAAGACAATTGTCCCATAAACATAAGAAACCTGCTGACATGCTTGTAGTGTATTCTAATAAAGCGTATGTGACAATCGGGTGGTCGTGCCTACTGTTTTAACTATGCAGTTTCGCAAGCAGCAGTTCTCTGGGATAGGCAACTCTGGAGTATAACTTGAGAAACAGCAGGCCGGCAGGCACGCGTGGCTAAACATTGGTCACCTTCATAGAAGGGGTGGGTAGCTTTGTTGTAGTGAGTGATGTCTATTTTTATATCCCTCACTCTTCAAAATTGTACGGGAGTGTTGAAGAAAATCATTGCATTCAGTAATCAAAACAAATGCAACAGACTTAGTTTTAGACCTATTTTCTTCAAATTTTTCAATTATTTTATGATTCTCCAAAGAAGGGTCTCTTGGCTTTGAGGGAATCGTTATTACCGGGGTCGTTTTGTTGAGATTTAACTTCAATGTTGTGATTTGAAGGGAAGTCCAATCATTTTTGTTATATCTGGTATTTAAATGTCTTGGGATAATTTTCCCATTTGTGCCACAAAAAAAACAAATTGTTATTATATTTTTGGACAATCTGTCTTGTGTATCAACTACTCTAAATTTACAAGCGACATGTTGACTTTAAAAATTGAAATGACAGTATGATTGAATTGCTTTCAATCATTTTGCTGTAAGTACTTCTGTAGTCTTTTTTCTGTGGATGCTTACTTTTCCCTTTTGACAGTTGATGTGCAGACGTAGCAACAGTTTGGCATACTGAGTTTTCCTCCATGTTGGCTGTGGATAGCTTAGGATTGTAAATTATAGTGCACGTGGTGTTGCCTGTGTCCATACTCCTCCTTCAATGTGCAGTATTCATATGCATTCATTACTGAAACACTTTTTGCAGTGCATTACAACATTCATGTGTACATTTACATTTGCTCCGGTGAGCTTAAATAACATTTATGTAAAGCAATCGTTCCTGTTACTAAATATTCTGAGCCTGCTAATTTTTCTTGCTGTTTGATATTTTACTAAATCCCCATTTTTATTAAAAAAGGAAAATTGAAGACCGGGGTATCATCACATAAGAATTGAAAACCGGGGTCTCATCACATAAGAATTTGAACTAAGGTGGCAGTTTCCCCATTTCTTTTTGGCTCCCTTGCATACGAGGTTAACATCACCTCCTTACAGCATCTTACTCACGAGTGTCGCAAATGCTAATTGTGTATTCATATATTTCAATGTAGGAACGGATAATGGTAGAATCTCAAGTGACGGGTCGGACATGATTGTGAATACTGCATATTTTAAGGCAAGCCATGAAGGTAATCTCACCATTCCAAGACATAGCAGCATTCCTAATACCAAAAGACTTCTCCCATATGTTTTGTTGTTAGCCTGTACTTTGCATTTGCAGTAACTGTTTGTGTCACCAGGCATCTATTTACTGACTGTGTAAATTCTCTTCATTGGCACCTGTTGAAATAAAAAAAAAAATGGTTTTACATGTAATATAATTGCCACACGGTTGATGTTATTTAAAAACATTTAGTTCATTTACCCATACTTATTATTTCAGTATAGATGGACAGAATTTTGCTCACAAATTATTCCAGTTGCTTGGGACTAGGTTAAATGCTGGTAACCGAAACTGTATTTTATGACATTAATGTATCAAATGTCAAACTTTATCAACTTTTGTCTTTGAAAGAAAATTTTTTTGTTGCAATGATTCTGTTAATATTTTAATTTAGATAGAAGTTTTAAGTTTTTTTATAGTTGCCAAACTTGGCGAAGGTATTGGACAGATGTAAAGACTGAAATTGATATTATAGTGCCAGTCCTCTTCAAAGAAAGCTAAGCATCTGTAAGGCAGATAGATGTACAATTAAAGGCCTTGGCAGAGAAAAATGGTAATCGTGCTACGGACTGACTACGTTCTTAACTTAATGATTTTGTAGGTAAATAATTTGTGTTTATTGGTTTATAAAAATAAAACTTTATCAAATGTTAAAATATATTTGCATGTAAAAGTGCAACATGCAACTTGCATACCGAGCCAGTGCTCGGTAAACACAGAATAAGTTCCATTTCAAGTGTCGAGGAGTTGTTGCTCGCTACCAACTGTCCCCCTCTCTGGCATTCTACTCCACTAGAGGGCGGCGTAGAGGCATTGCGTCTGTCTCCCTCTTCTACCTCTTGCTCGGCCCCAGGCCTTCGTTACTTGAATAGGGAAAACTAATCCTTACCGAAGATACCCAAAGTCGAAGATGGTCTTACAACTTTGGCATTTACAAAAATAATTGCATATTTAAACAAAGTATAAATTGTGTTCACATAGCGTAAGTACGGTCAACTCTCGATTCCAAGCCCCTGGAATAGCGACCCTCTCGAAATAACAACTCTTTTTTTTTTGAGGAACCATGAAAAATAATTTAATTGAAAAGGCCTTCTCAATAAAGACTCTTTCGAAGTGACAACCCTTTTCCTGGGAACCATGAAAGGTCTTAGAATCAGGAGTTTACTGTATACAATTAACTACCGTGTATTGTTTCAAGGATTTGGTAGACACCCTGGTTGAACAGTCTTCCAAAATGTTGGAAGGGGGACAAAGTTTTAGTTGAATTTTGAAGTCTTGGAATGCTGGTTTTCAGACTTGCAATACACAAAGGAATGTTGATCAGCTGGTAGTGAAGGCGCCTGTAGTTACTTGTTCTGTCTGTCAGCGGCACATTTCAGACTTCCAGCTGGCGGAACACTGTCTTGAACTACACTGGAATAGCACGACTACATTCCATCGCCAGCACTCTGAGCCTTCCTTGACCAACACACGAGCAAACACATTTTCATCTTCAAGAGTTCCAAGTTAATAAATGGTGGAAAGATTTTCGAATGTGGTATACATAATCCCTTATTTTCACCTCCTAATTTTTACAATCACCTTCGTTTTACACCATTCTGGTGATGCTTGTACAATACTAGCCGTGCTATTGTTTTCCCACTTGCACTGCACAACAGTGTTGTGTGGCCCGTGGAACAGTGTAAATGTGGGGTTACGCTGTAACTGCGTAACAACTCTTGTACCTGTGTCTGTAACATCACATCCAGTAGGTGTTTGGCTGCACTGGCATTCTCTTGATTGACAAAAACAGAGTACTTCACATGTTGGGGCCTAGAAGGGTTGCACAAATACACAGAACATCAACTGCTTTGTAGCACAGCTTCAACCAAGCGCCAAGATTGTTTTGACACCTTCAAAGCCACACCTTGGAACTTCAGACCTCACCAATTCTTTGGCACTGCTGTTGACAATGAGAATTGTTTCTGAAGCAGTCAATAACTCATTATATGTGTTGGCTTTGTTAAATAGCTTCATCAAATCAACTTCACTATGGGTTCCAGTTAATTTGAGTTGAGTGTTGTAGCTTGCTTCTGGTCCAGCAAGTGTATCATAATGTATCTGGCAGAGTACTGTAAATGTAATTCTGATTGACAGACCAAAACATAATTTAGAAAGGGAGACTACCGCAGAACAGACAATCCTACACCACTACACTTCCTCCGCAGTAACAAGAAGATTATAACTAGCGTGTTTTAAAACGGATAGGGACACGGCAGGCACGTCGTGACTTATCAGACCACGCGACCAGTGGGAAGCGTGCTATAAAGCTGTGAACATACCAGTGCCTGCTCGTAGGCGACAAACTAAGGTGCATGCGTGCAGAGGTGGGGAAAGCAAAGAAACTAAACTAAGGGGAAAGTATCAGAGCAGGAACACGAGGACCGAGAACCTCGCTGACAATCTCGTCACCACCGTCACCCGGCATTGAGCTCCACCAGCACAAAGCATTTTGTCATTTGGTAAGCAGCGTTCCGACGAGTGGGTTTATCTCGTAACTAGTCTTGCGATTATCTGCTCTGAGGCAAGTATTAAAAACTTGCAAGTTTACAAAAACAAATCTGTGGATAATTGAAACCTGGTTCAATAACTAGCGGTTGTCAAAGGATTGCTGTATTTCAAGTGCAATGTGTTGTAAAGCAAAGTCATCATTAACACAGAGTAGTAATGCTTGAAAATTCATCATTTAACATTAATGTCCACATGTCTGTAGTTAAATCTTATATACTGTGCATTTTCCTATTTTTTGTTCACTTCACTCTTATGCTTCAAATATATTTGGGGTACAACTTTATTTGTGAAGTGCTTCTGTTTGAGTATCTCATATCTGGGTTCCAAATGCTATAGTAATTATTTGAATTTTCTGTCTTCTGTTACACATTTGCATTTTTTCTTCAATGCAACATATGCAGAATGCTTCAAGTCCAATTGCTTCTTATATCACTAATATTGTCAGCGCCAGACATTTATGGCACTCGAGTTCCCTGGTCATACAGTAATGGGACTGGAGACGGGCAGGTGTTAGTAATAGCGCGGTCATCTACGCTCTCAGACAGAAACATTCCAAACTTTCTATTGCAGTGTTTCTCAACAGCCAGGTCGCAGCCGAGCTTTAATAAACTTTGTGCAGCCATGGCATTTAAATGCAGGAGAATAGCTCTGAATGATAGAGTTGCAGGAAATAATTGTGAACTGGGAATCACATACCTTCAATAGTGTCAGTGAGGAAGATAATCTTACAGAATCTGAATTAGATGCATCTGAAATTCAAACATTGTTCAAGCTTGTTGTCTTTGAGGTGTTAAAAAAATTACATCCCCTCCACCCTAACCAATAAAAAAATCCAAAATTTAAGAGTATTGTCTGCATACTTATATCAGCGACAGTTACTATTTTTTTTCTAAATTAATTATTTTGAAAATTGTAGCTTAGATATTTTATAACAGAGATTCAAAAACTGAAATATTTGAAAGAAGAAAAAATGCTTGCTCTGTGGTGCACTGCCATTGATGCTGTCCAAAAGGCTTAAACAAATAAAGGCTGCTGTTAATTACAAAAATAAGTAAGCAACCATGCGGTGTATCTGAATGTATAAACTGTATTATTCAGATGGTTTAGACCATTATATTATTTCTTTTCAGTCTTCATTCTGTGCTGAATTAGCCCAAAAAAAAATGTTTTTCTCAGTTATCAGTCAATAATAATTATTATTTTTATAATTTTTAAGTAAAAATGGTAATGTATGTGAAGTGCCACTGTCAGATTTTGCGGAGTAGCCTATTACATTTTGCAGTCAAAATGGTTAGCTTCCAAGCACATATTCTCATATATAAAAAACAGGATGCCTACGACGTGAATGTATGGTAATACGGTATGAAATGATGCTGCATAATAAATATGGTTTTAATGATAATTTGCTGTAGTGATAATTTATCTTGCCATCACTAGCAGTTATAGCATGGTCTTGTTCTACTGTCGTTTAAATGCAGAAAGTATTAAAAAATTCTAATTTTTTGGTATGATTTTTTTCTAGTTTCTGCAAGTTGTAGTGAAACACTGAGTGTGGTGGAAGAGGAAGGCAGACAACCCATGTTCATGGAAAATATTCAGCCAATGCCACCACCCAGTTTTAAATCATTGAGCATGATGGAGGAAGAGGGCAGACAACCCATGCTCATGGAAAATATTCAGCCAATGCCACCACCCAGTTTTAAATCATTGAGCATGGGGAAAGAAGAAAGCAGACAACCCATGCTCATGGAAAATATTCAGCGAGTGCAGCCAACCAGTTTTAAATCAATGAGCATGATGGAGGAAGAGGGCAGACAACCCATGCTCATGGAAAATATTCAGCCAATGCCACCACCCAGTTTTAAATCATTGAGCATGAGGGAACAAGAGGGCAGACAACCCATGCTCATGGAAAATATTCAGCCAATGCCACCACCCAGTTTTAAATCATTGAGCATGATGGAGGAAGAGGGCAGACAACCCATGCTCATGGAAAATATTCAGCCAATGCCACCACCCATTTTTAAATCATTGAGCATGGGGAAAGAAGAGGGCAGACAACCCATGCTCATGGGAAATATTCAGCCAATGCCACCACCCAGTTTTAAATCATTGAGCATGATGGAGGAAGAGGGCAGACAACCCATGCTCATGGAAAATATTCAGCCAATGCCACCACCCAGTTTTAAATCATTGAGCATGATGGAGGAAGAGGGCAGACAACCCATGCTCATGGAAAATATTCAGCCAATGCCACCACCCAGTTTTAAATCATTGAGCATGATGGAGGAAGAGGGCAGACAACCCATGCTCATGGAAAATATTCAGCCAATGCCACCACCCAGTTTTAAATCATTGAGCATGATGGAGGAAGAGGGCAGACAACCCATGCTCATGGAAAATATTCAGCCAATGCCACCACCCAGTTTTAAATCATTGAGCATGATGGAGGAAGAGGGCAGACAACCCATGCTCATGGAAAATATTCAGCCAATGCCACCACCCAGTTTTAAATCATTGAGCATGATGGAGGAAGAGGGCAGACAACCCATGCTCATGGAAAATATTCAGCCAATGCCACCACCCAGTTTTAAATCATTGAGCATGATGGAGGAAGAGGGCAGACAACCCATGCTCATGGAAAATATTCAGCCAATGCCACCAACCAGTTTTAAATCATTGAGCATGGGGGAAGAAGAGGGCAGACAACCCATGCTCATGGAAAATATTCAGCCAATGCCACCACCCAGTTTTAAATCATTGAGCATGATGGAGGAAGAGGGCAGACAACCCATGCTCATGGAAAATATTCAGCCAATGCCACCAACCAGTTTTAAATCATTGAGCATGATGGAAGAAGAGGGCAGACAACCCATGCTCATGGAAAATATTCAGCCAATGCCACCAACCAGTTTTAAATCATTGAGCATGATGGAAGAAGAGGGCAGACAACCCATGCTCATGGAAAATATTCAGCCAATGCCACCAACCAGTTTTAAATCATTGAGCATGGTGGAAGAAGAGGGCAGACAACCCATGCTCATGGAAAATATTCAGCCAATGCCACCAACCAGTTTTAAATCATTGAGCATGATGGAGGAAGAGGGCAGACAACCCATGCTCATGGAAAATATTCAGCCAATGCCACCAACCAGTTTTAAATCATTGAGCATGATGGAAGAAGAGGGCAGACAACCCATGCTCATGGAAAATATTCAGCCAATGCCACCAACCAGTTTTAAATCATTGAGCATGATGGAAGAAGAGGGCAGACAACCCATGCTCATGGAAAATATTCAGCCAATGCCACCAACCAGTTTTAAATCATTGAGCATGATGGAAGAAGAGGGCAGACAACCCATGCTCATGGAAAATATTCAGCCAATGCCACCAACCAGTTTTAAATCATTGAGCATGGTGGAAGAAGAGGGCAGACAACCCATGCTCATGGAAAATATTCAGCCAATGCCACCAACCAGTTTTAAATCATTGAGCATGATGGAGGAAGAGGGCAGACAACCCATGCTCATGGAAAATATTCAGCCAATGCCACCAACCAGTTTTAAATCATTGAGCATGATGGAAGAAGAGGGCAGACAACCCATGCTCATGGAAAATATTCAGCCAATGCCACCAACCAGTTTTAAATCATTGAGCATGATGGAAGAAGAGGGCAGACAACCCATGCTCATGGAAAATATTCAGCCAATGCCACCAACCAGTTTTAAATCATTGAGCATGATGGAAGAAGAGGGCAGACAACCCATGCTCATGGAAAATATTCAGCCTAAACTTCCAACCAGTTTTAAATCATTGAGCATGATGGAAGAAGAGGGCAGACAACCGTACGAGTACCTTTTATAAGTCGCAATGCCACCAACCAGTTTTAAATCATTGAGCATGGAGGGAGAGGAAGGCAGACAACCCATGCTCATGGAAAATATTCAGCATTACGGTGGTTGGTCAAAATTTAGTAACTCGTAGATGGAAGAGGAGGGCAAACGACCCATGCTCATGGAAAATAATCTGCAAATACCGCCAACCAGTTTTAAATCATTGAGCATGATGGAAGAAGAGGGCAGAGAACCCATTCTCATGGAAAATATTCAGCGGATGCCACCAACCAGTTTTAAATCATTGGGCATGATGGAAGAGGAGGGCAGACAACCCATGTTCATGGAAAGTAATCAGCCAATGCCACCAACAAGTTTCAAATCATTGAGCATGATGGAAGAAGAGGGCAGACAACCCATGCCAATGGAAACTGTTCAGCGAATGCCACCAACCAGTTTTAAATCATTGAGCATGGTGGAAGAGGAGGGCATACAACCCATGCTAATGGAAAATATCCAGCCAATGCCACCAACCAGTTTTAAATCATTGAGCATGGTGGAAGAGGAGGGCAGACAACCTATGCTCATGGAAAATATTCAGCTAAAATTTCCAACCAGTTTTAAAACTTTGAGCATGATGGAAGAGGAGGGCAGACAACCCATGCCCATGGATAATACTCAGTTAATTCCACCAGCCTGTTTTTCAAGTTACGAGCCACAGTTGCCAGAAATTGAGAGGAATGTGGACCAACCAAAAGATTTAGAAGGTTCCGTGATATTTCATCCAAATATTCCCAACAATGTCAGTGGTACAGATATTCCTGACAAAGAAGTTTCGTACCCAGATATATCTGATAATGAAAATAATTTAGGAATGAGCGATAATGATAATTGTGGTACAGATACGCCTGAAAAAGAAGTTTCCTCCCCAGATAAACCTGATAATGAAAATAACGAAGCTATGAGCATTAATGTACTTAGTGACAAGAGCCAAGAATTACATACCGGGATATACTCTGACGAGAAGAAGTCTTTTTCATGTTCTGTGTGTTCATTTAAGTTTACTCGCAAGGATTCTGTGACGCGACATATGAAAAAACACACTGGTGAAAAGCTGTTTACGTGTTCAATATGCCCCTTGAAATTTGTTCAAAAAAATAATCTAATTGAACACATGTCAAAACATACTGGTAATAAGCCATTCTCATGTTCATTTTGTTCTGCGAAGTTTGCCCGTAACAGTGATATGACAGTACACATCAGGAGACATACTGGTGAAATGCCTTTCTCATGTTCGTTGTGTTCTGTTAAGTACCCTTGTAAAAAGGATTTGGATGCTCATATCATTACACACTCGGGTGAGAAGCCATTCTCATGTTCGTTTTGTTCCACCAAGTTTTTCCGTAAGAGTGAAATGAATAGACACATCAAGAGACATACTGGTGACAACAAGCTTTTTTTGTGTATATTGTGTTGCGCTAGCTTTACTTGTAATTATGATTTGAAGAGACATTTGCCAACACACACTGGCGAGAAGCCATTTTCATGCTCAGTTTGTTCAGCAAAGTTCTCCCGAAAGAAACATCTTGAGGCACATATCATTACAGAGGCCCATGCGTAGCCTTCTAATATAAAGTGTCACACATTTATTGTGAGGCATATGTATAAATGTTTATACTTTTTTTAATATAGTAAATAATGTAAATATTGTACTATATTCCTGAAAGCACATGAAGACAAAAAGAGTCATTTGTTACCTGTATGAATTAAGACTGCATATATTTTAAATAATTTACTCAGAAAATTTGCAAATCTCTTCTATTAGCCTTGTGTAATATAAACTGTAGTGCCAAGATCTATAGCGTTGTATAGGACTTCCTCTAGCCGGTCAAAGTGCAGCAACTTGATGTGGCATCAGTTCCACTGGGGAATGGATGACCTTTCAAGCGATGCTTGCTCTTACCATGTGGGTAGCTTCTCACTGTTCCCTGATAATTGTAGGAGCAGGATCATGTGTGAGAATAAACCTCTCCGGCACATCCAGAAAATTTTGGCTTCATATCAGTTGTATGTGTCAGTCACAATATTTTTCCAGAGTGCTTCTCAAACCAATCGATACTAACAATGGGCGTGATGCCAACGTGCATTACCATGATGGAACATCCCATCGTCGTGGTAGCGCGTGAAGTCCGTAAAGGGTTATGAATGCAGCATGGCAGTTCCCAGTTAGTGACGTGTTGAGGTGAACCAGCAGATCCAACAGGTCAATACCTCTAATCAGCATGGAGCCTCCACGATCCTGCAGGGAGCCTTGTAGGCAGTTGTGGTCCATGGCCACAACTCAACCCTGCCATCAGCTCAAAACAACTGGAACTGACTGACTAGGCCAACTGCATGTAGCTGAGCCTCCAGGGTCTAGTCAGCGATGCCACAAGCCTGGGTGTTTCGCTGGGCCACTCTTTGCAACCCCTCCTCTCGTGCATCCCATGGAAGCTGAAGAACAATGCAGCACTTCACTGAGCTGCTGGATGCGAGTCTGGTGCCTGTTGCAACTAATGCATACGTAGTTTCAACCAGTGCAGTTCACCTGTTACCACGCTGCAAGATGCCGCTGGTTACGTCACAGAGCACCCGTGGTCGACCTTTGCACTATCCACTGTGG
Source organism: Clitarchus hookeri (assembly GCA_002778355.1). NCBI lineage: Eukaryota > Metazoa > Arthropoda > Insecta > Phasmatodea > Phasmatidae > Clitarchus > Clitarchus hookeri. Next base: position 185,804 of record NQII01001562.1, read on the forward strand.
GTTGTAATAACTTCCACGAAGTGTCCTCAGTTCGCGCAGGGCAGTAGATTGGGGAATGCAGAATGTCTGTGCAGCTTCAGAAATGTTTGATCCATCTAGGCACCCACTCTTGTGCACCTTTCAAACTGTGATAGGTTCACGTTGCATTTCAACAGGATGCCTGTGTGAAGTTATTACTAACAATCATGTCACAACTAACACCAGGTTTGGACATTACCAAGATGTCGTGGTACATCGGGGCTACCTACCTGCCTGCACCCTGATTGACACATTCTCTTAAAGTAAGCTCTCTTCCTGTAACTTTGGTGAGTTGGGCACAGTTCTTTCTACAGAAACAGTACATAATCAGCTGGACCAATGTATTCTTACAATGTGTTCTCATCAGGGATGCGTGCAATCTTAATTTCGGCCAAATCAGATTCACATTGTCAGCATTATTTGCTCAGATGTCTTGATCTCTTCATTTCATTTGTTGGTTGAAACTTCAAAGTTTCACTTTTCTTGTTGACACATGCAGTAAGAGCATTTTACATTCATGATTCCATTGAAGATCTGCAAGCTATTTTTTATTAAACTTAAGTTACTAAATGTTTATGTCACTGCAGCATTGCTATGGGAAAGTATCGGCTAACCTTTGCCAACTTGCCGAGTGTTGGAAATTGTGATTTTCCATTGTTGGCATGGGAAGACCCTTTGTCTCAATAAGTGTCAGGGGCATCTGTCTAGTCAAAACCCAGCGTCGGTGGATCTCATAGCATACATGTCAGAAATCTTTCATTCAAGAAATTTTATTTATCATCAGAAATTATGTTTGGAAATCTTGTAACCAACTTTGCCAAAAGTTCTTGACCAGCCAAGTATGCCAATAATCTGACGACTCTTCACAAGTGTTTTGTTGTGTGGCCGACAAAAAGTTCTGCATGAGAAAGTTCATTTCCCTCCCAAAGTCAACAAACCTTAGTATAAAATGACTTTTGAATGCTGTGGGATTGTACAAAGTTGCAGTAAACTGGCCCAACAAAGCACAAGCTTCAGACGATAGCTTGCAAACAAATGGTTGCTCCTGCTAGAACATAAGATGACATTTTGTAAATCTTGGCAAAACTGCACTCGGGAAGAGGAACTGAAGCTATGCATGGTTTGTTTGATATGATGCACAGATTCTAGGATGCACTGTTTGTGGTGTTCAGGGAAACTAAATAGTATGGAAGTATGTATAAGCTATTGCTTAAGAAGGCATTAATCACAATGCCACCTGATTAAACATGGTTGCAGTATTTTGTACTCTCAAACCTCGATACAATTTTGAGTGTTTCGAGACTAACGCTATCTTTTTCCAGATGTTTTGAAATACGTGTAAACATCTCGTGGCCGCTGTACACGTACATCTTCTTCAGTAATGTGATCGCCAAGCGAGTTACACGACAGTTGTAGTGAAGGAACCGTACACTTTCTTGCTGGCGCCTATGACCCATGAAAGAATGGAATTGCTTCCTTCTGCTGTAGCTTTTGCCCCATCTGAAGACATGTTTAAGCAGTTTCTCCATGAAATGCTGTCATCGGACGACATATTCACGGTGTTCTATGAGATTTTTCACCTGTAGCTGATCTGCTAGAGGCTACTGTGTAAAGCACGTTCAACTTTCTGTGCGCAGCGAAAAAGTAAACTTTTAATAATCATTTTCCGCATAACAAATGTTGACTCGTCGATGAGAAGGGTGAACCAGTGATTTATTTCCTTATTGTATTTACAATCCCTTCTGTCTGCTGACTACCCCCCCCCTTCCCCCCTGCTCGTGTGGTTGGTGGGGTTTTAGAATGCCACCACAGTCAACTTGTACTTGTTGTAAATGGCGAATTGAGACGTAGTCGGGAACCAACATTTGTTCGGATCATCATCTCGTGCTTCTTTCTTTATTTTCTTCTATTTTATCATCTTCCTCTATCCACCTCACCAGGTCCTGTCATAGTCTCAGGCCAGGGAGATGCCCTTCCTAATGAGGGTCTGTCCTCACCGATGAGTGCTGTCTCCAAATAGTGTGACCGACGTGGTGTCTTTGTTGGTGATGGTCTGGCGAACCCTTCTCACTGGCCAAGCAGCAAATCTAGGTTCGGAGCCCGTATCGACGTACATGTACACCCATGTAGCACCAGTTGGTGCCTTCTTGGCGAGAGGGTCTGTCACTGCCGATTAGTTCATGCACCCCTAGACCTGGCGGGATGATGTGTTACCGATGTACGAAGGAAGCCAGTGTGATGAACCACAAGTCACCTGAAATGGCACTAAAGGGTGTCCTTTTTATCGGGGAGCCTGGGATGTTTCCCTCGCTCAGGATGTCCATTTTTGCCCCTGGTGTACAATTCTGTGTTCTACCAGGACAGTAATTTACAGTGAATAGCGGCGAAGGGTAGGTGTTCTTATGTACTGCCTAGGTCTGTGTGGGAGATTGGTCCCCCTCCAAACGGCACAGACCGTGAGGTATTTTAACTGCTGGCTTCTTTTCTTGCCCCCACCTCCTCCGAACGGCAGGCTGAGGCCGACAACTCCTAGTACATGGGGCCTCAAACGTGGTTTCTTAAAGCACTCCACAAAAGGGTGTCACCCTCAACAGCTACTTGAAACAGCAGTGTGACAATACTGGTAGTGATTCAGATTGTGACTCTGTTGTGCGTCAGTCTACTGCTGTTAAGTTACCTACACCATGTTTCTTTTGTTTTCCAGGGTCACCTAGTGCCATTTGTTGTCGAGAAGGAAAACTTCAAACCAAATAATTCATTTGAATACCACAGACAAAAATAAAAAATTTTATTATACTGCAACAATTGACTATTCAAATTGTTTTCATTCGATTTTGCCCATCAATAGGAGTGGACTTCTCAGCCACTGTCCAATAAGTTACGGCCATCTCATACATGCCCGTTTGCACTCATCCTGATATTTTGTTTGTTTGTTTGTTTGTTTGTTTGCTCGTGAGTGAGTGAGTGAGTAAGTGTGTGAGAGTGAGAGTGCGTGAGTGAGGGAGGAAACGAGTAAATAGATTTGGGTGTCTCTTAAACATCGAGGGCTGAGAGCCGATGAGGGTGAAGCGAGGTGCATACGGAGCGGTGCCAGAAGGAAAGAGTGGGGGTAAGGGCATCCCCAAGCAAACCGGCCGACCAGCGGCATCGTTCGGCACGATTCCCACATACGAAAATCCGGGCGTGACCCCGCCAGGAATCAAACCCAGTTCACCTAGGTGGGAGATGAGTAGTCTAACTACTACACTACTTGATGTTTCGTACACCCACAGTGAAGATGATGTGCTTTCTCAACTTTTCGATGGACACAGATATCTGCTTCGTGGTGAACCCCCTCCTGACCTGTGGCACTCCCTTGACTGCCTGGCATTCTCGTAGAGTGTTGCAGGTGTGACCAGGCTCGTCTGGTTTTCAATCTTCCTGATGACCTATGGTAGATGCTGTGTATTGGAAGTACGTCTCAGCGGCGGGCGTACTCTCATTGTTACATACGAAGGATGTTTTTCAAGGGTTGTGATTTGGTTTTCCATCCTTGTACACTCTGTTGTATTGTTCTAGTGTTTTTACTTCTCCAGAGTATTTTTTCCTGTTTTAGTCGTTTGTTTGTATTGTGACTGCCCTTTTGCCTCCTGTGGAGGTTTTTAGTGTGCTTTTGATTTAACTTTTCTGTGGGTGTTGATGACTCCATGTCGAGCACCCCCTCAATCCCACTAAATCACTCGCATTCCACGACTACGCCAATAGCTTGCTGAATGATCTGCCCAGTATATGTACGTCCACAGCAAATGTTTTTAGCAGTAAACATTTCNTAACATTTCAGGAACCAAATTGTTTCCAGGTTGAACATCAGGCCTGTTTCTCACATTCATTGTAAGATGTGACGTGTACACGACCAGGGGGTCACAGTGCACCCCTTGGTGTTGTTTTACGATGTGTTCAGTTGATCACTTCAGTGTCGTATCATGTATTAAGGTGTGTATGTTAACACCAAAATGCAGCAATNTTCAGTTGATCACTTCAGTGTCGTATCATGTATTAAGGTGTGTATGTTAACACCAAAATGCAGCAATAGCTGCCTCCACTGACTCAGTACGCCCAGGTACCAACCCACCAATGCGACAACATGAAACCTCCTCACAGAGTCAGCAGCATAATTGAAAATATGTAAACAAATGTTATTGATAATAAATTTTTTTTTTTGTTGCAAAAATAAGGGTTAGCATGTTTTGCAGAGCACAAGTGTTTGTATTTTTATTATCAGTAGAGATGGTGGAAAATAGTTTTAACTATAGAGATGCTCAAGCATGCCTTCTAGCTACAAATAGCTATAACCTCCAATATGTGTGAGTTCACACGAAAATGCACTTTTATAATTAACTGTTTATCTGTGTTAATTTCAGTATATCTGGACATCAGACACCCTGTTTTATTATGTATCAAAATGAGCAATATACACATCACTTACTAAAGTGTTTCTCGTAATGGATGCATTTTATAACTATGGAAAAACCAAAAAATGAAGTAAAAATGCAACATCAGAATTAATATCTAGGTAGTGACATATCTGGGGTATAATTATATCATCCAACCTTCTGTTGTGTTATATTTAAGGTTACCTGTGTACCGCGGTAAATGTTTCAAGATACTGAAATTCAATACGCATCAAACAAACTCTGTTGCGATTCATGCAAAATAGTTATGGAATACTTCTGAGGAACATATCTAAACAATGTCCTTCAAAATGCTTGCAGTATTATGTTGCAACCCTAAATAGTTCTGTGTGTACATTTTTAGCCTACTTTCCGAAGGAAAGAAAGGCTTAAGCAAATCACATGGTTGTCTGTCTAGAATTTATGTCCNCCCCCTCCATAATAACTTTTAAACCTCACAACCAAATTTAACCAAACTAGGTCCTCGTATAGTATTTAGTAAGGACATCATACTTTTATAGTTTTCAATCATGCCCGGTACTTATTCAAAATTGCGGCAATCTTTTATGTTCGTTCTACTACGTTATATCTCTGGAATAAATTATCCAATTTAAATTAAATTTTGGCCATTGATAGTGCATTATATAAGCATTGCATTTAGAAAGCAATAATTTATCTATCTTTTGTAAAATAGCACAAATTGATAAAATAAAGCTTTTCCATTATATCTCGGGAACCATTTAACCAATTTAAACCAAATTTGGTACATTGACAGTGCATGGTTTACACATTGAATAGTGACAATGTTATTAACTGGCAATTTTGGAAGATAAGGTAACATGAAAAATAAAGTTTTTATGTTATATCTCGGTATCTACACAATCAATTCCTGCCAGATTTGGCTAGTAAGTAATGTTATTGTAGGCCATGTTCATATATGCTATTTAAATAAATAACATACTTATTTTTAAGATGGCAGTTATATACATATTTTAGGTTTATTTGCATCCAATTTCAACCAAACTTGCTATACTGAAATTATCTTTTACAAGTATCAAATGTATCAACACATAGTCTCTTTTGAACACCATTTTGTGAGATAGAGCCACGTGAAAATAAAGTTGTAATGTTGTATCTTGGAAAACAATCAACAGATGTGTACCAAATATACCACTTACGTAATACTACAGTATGTCCTGTAAACTGACATGTTTTAGTGGGTCAGACTATTATTTCCAAAATGGCAATCTTATAAACAATTTAGAATACTGTTATATATCTACAAAACCATACAACAAATTTCAACTTGACTTTGTATGCTTGCAAAATCTATTACAATCATCAAATTTGTCTGCCTGGAGCTGGTTTTGTCCCCCATTTTGTAATATAGTGCCACACAAATAAGTAAAATTTTGTTTTCTCTCTGGAAAAAATCAATTACTTCCTTCCAAATTTGGCAATCAAGTAATACTGTGGTAGGCCATATAAATTAATCGGCTATGTTTTAAGAGCACCAGGCACTTATTTTAAAAATAGCGCCCATATAAACATTATAGCATAGCATGCTATATCTACGAAACAATGTAATCAACTTCAACTTAATTTGGTATACTGACAGTACATATGCAAGCATCAAATGAGTGACTACATAAACTCATTTGTTTGCCATTTTGGAAGATAGCACAACATGACAAATAAGTTTTTGTGTCCTATCTCTGGAAACTATTAACTCATATCCACCAAATTCAGGCGACAAGTTATGCTTCTGTAGTCAATCTAAATCATTTATTTTCAAAACCGTGCCAATGTAAATATATTATGTCAGTATGCCCCGTGTCCCAAACAACTTCAACTGACTTAATATGTGACAGTATCTGTAACAAACATACAATGTACCANCAGTATGCCCCGTGTCCCAAACAACTTCAACTGACTTAATATGTGACAGTATCTGTAACAAACATACAATGTACCACTAAATCTCTGTTTTGTTCTCCAGTAGTGATGATACCACCGCATGAGAAAATGGAGTATTATTATCATATGTGCGGGACCAATCAACCAACTCCCACCTAACTCTTCACACTTTTAGTGCTACAGTAGGCCGTGTTTAAAGTGAGTCTGGCGTTATTTACAGCACGACTGCAATATAAATAATTCAAATGAGTTTACCGTATTTAAATAATTTGACTGAATTCAGTATATATTAGAAGCGTCAGATATGCCTATACAGTGTCTGTTTTAGGATGTTTTTTTTTTACGATAGCGCCAAATGGGAAACTAACGTTTTTATGCCATAACTCAGAGGAACGAGTCAAGCTATTTCCACCAAATGCTGCACACGAGTAGTGTTACGGTAGGCCATGAAAACTTACATGGTTTAAGTTAAGTATCTCTCACACTTGTTTTAAGAATGATGTTACCTGTAAATATTTGAACTTAATAATCCTAGTCTGCCAAAACTTTAGACTGGTTACTATCAAAGGTGATGTACCGAATCCTACCTCCATGATATAGTTGGTTGCATGCCAGCTTACTGTATGAGGGGTTCTGTTTTCGAGTCCCAGGTAAGGCACTTGTGTATTTGTAATTGTCTCATTAGCTTTCTGCTTGCATCCACCATATAATGTAGTAATGACCTGATCAACACTATTTGCATCCATGTAAAGGAAAGTAGGCACATTAGTTACGTAGGTAACTTCTTGTTTTATTTTGCTGGCCGGTCCTGTGTTCCCACTACGAGCTAATGTGTGCATATATCACTCGTACGTTCGTACAGTAACCACGTAGTGAGTTTTGATATTGTTCATAAGACATCATTGTGTTATTAACACCATAGTTACTATCAGTTACCATAGTTTTGGGTTAATTTGGGTAACATTACTTATGCCAAGTGTATTAAAACTGGCAGAATGGAAAATTTCCTTCTAAATTAAATGCAACACAACTACCCATACTTAATCAAACCTCGTAACCAGCTGGGTTGTTTAATATTCCAATACAGTTTCATCTGGTGTGGTGCAAGTGCTCAATTTCATAAGAAAACGTGGGTTTCTCATAAGGAAAGCATTGGTTTAGTGTCGCAGGATTGTAAAATTTATAGTTGCTAATAAATTCTACAGAACGCAAAATAGATGCTATTAACTGCACACATAATTGCTATTTTCCGTCATCTCTAAATCATAAATGTGTGATATTTCTTAATTTCATCCACTGTTTAGTAAGGAAATGTGTGTTTTGGTGCTTGGCTTAGACAGCCGCATGTGTTTCACGACCTGGGAGTGGTCATCTTTTGTTTCACATCCGTAGCTCAACGTAATGTAAACCGGGAGATTTTATTGGTTTTCCTGCCCCCGAGTATGCGCCTCACCGGTGCATACTCTGTACTTTGTCTGCGTGACGGGTTGTTATCAGGGACTTGGGCCAGTGTGCAGGCCCAAATATAGGGGAGGGGGTGGACAAACAAGTGCACTTGCCCCGGGCGGCAGATCTAGGGGGTGGCAAAATTATCTGTAAATAACTTCTCTTTGTTATTAGGATTACGAATTAACGTACTTGGGTAGCCGCATGCGAAGAGGGATCAGGTGAGACCACCTTGGAGAGCAGAAGGTGGTAGTTGGGACACACGTGTGTCGAGTTGGCCACTAGGGCTGTGAGAGGGGGCCGAGCNGAACCTGGAGAGGGGGGGGGGGTGGTGCTATGATTTGTGTCTCCGTTGGGCAGTTATCTATCTCCCGCGACTGTGTTGTTACACAGCGGTGCTGTTGAAAAGTTGTAGTGTGGAAAACCAATACTTTAAGTGTGTGTTGCAGTGACGGAATAGTTCCGTGCTTGGTAAGAGTTTAGATCAGTGGAATTTGGCTTTATTTGTTTCATCCAAGAGTGTTACAGTGTTTAGTAATGTGAACAACTAGATGTTTAGAAATATCTGTGATGAAAATATGACATTGTATAGTTTGCGCATCACATATAGGCGGACACGCTCCCTCGTGCATTATGGACTCCATCTGTCTAGACGTGGTGCGCGGACTATGTGTTTTACGGTCCTCTTGTTGTCAGTTGCTTACATTTAAGGCAGATATATTTTGTAACTATAAATGCAGAATAAGCAAACAAGGTGATCAAAAGTACACCGAATAGGCGTGATAAAACATCCTTTCAACTATTCCCATTTTCATTTGTTTTTGTTGTACCTAGAATTGTCATTTGAAGTTACTTGCATTGTTGTGTGTGCATTTTATTTTATGAAGTTGTAACAGTAACAAATTTTGTACAGGCCAAAAAGTGAAAAAAAAGTTATATATATATATATATATATGGTTTAATACATTTCACTCTCTGTGTGAGGTAACAAATACCATCAAATACACACTATTAATTTGTAATCCAAGCATTCATTCTAACCAAGCTGTATGTGATCTAGAGAAACTATTGTCATTACTGAGGGAGGCATAGGTTAAATATGCATCTACTGTAAGTAAATTATTGTTTTTTTACCAAATGTTTAGGTGATTGTAAATTTTTATATTTTGTAAAAGTTTGGAATCAAATACATATATTTAGTTTCAATAATTACATATATTTATTTCCAAATGTAATTTAATTCAAACACAGCTTCAATCAAAAAAACTTAAGCTTATAAGTTGTGCCTGCATATTTCCTGTTTTGTGTGCATTTTACATGTAAACTGGTAGTCATGGGCTGTTAAAACTAGAGTTAGGTCGTACTCAATAAACCAGCATGAACACATTAATAAATTCCGACATTAAAAAGTCTGCAATAAAAGGTTGGCCATCCTTGCCTTTTTCATTACAGTGGGAGGTGTTAAAGAAATTTTGCTGTTTGATTGCGATCCAGATAACATAAAACAATGTTTAAAGAATTGTAATTTAGTTTCACATTGTTTTTATATTTTGCAAAAATACAGTTCAAAAAACTCTATTTTCAATTGCTTATATCTCCTTTAATATTTAGTTGAGGTAGAAAATATTCCATAAATTCTTCACCTGATTTTGCAAGGGAAATAATTTCAGGAAATTTGTCTTTCAAATTCAGTTCCATCTTGTATATTAACATAGAGTAGATGTATACAAGAACACTTGTTCCTTTTTCAATGATTCATGCAATGGTGGTAATTAAATGTTTGAACAATTATGGACATACGCCTTTGCAAACACTTTGTTACGGAAGTGTTTGCAATGACGTATATCCATAATTGTTCAAACAACACTTGAGCCATTGTATTTAAAACTTTATGCACGCAGCTGCCCGTGATAACCTCATTGTACTTGTTACACCCTATTTCGGTGTTTCTCAGGTTACAGGAAATTTTACGGTGTCATTTTTACATTTTCATTGTGGGTTTTAAAAGTTCTGAAATTAATTGAGTATACCTACTTAAGGTACGTGAAGTGATGTGTCCTACCTGCAGTGCTCAAAATCTAAAATTTCAGCTTTTTTAGAAGTTGAAAATGTAAGAAACCTGCCAATGGCACGGGCATCGGCGGAATGCAGCAGTATATTCGCAGTTTCTTCACACTTTTTGAATCAAACCTTTGAAAATCACCCCATGTATGGCGCGTGTGGTTGTTCTCTAAATATGGCATTTATCACAAGCGTTTTGGTCAAAGGGTGGTTTTCTAGACCATATACATTTCAAACATTCTAATAACCATTTTGAAATACATTATTTACTAAACACGTCCTATAGTTTGTAATTTGTATTTGTAACTCCTGAACACACATTGTTTTGTGGCAATCCTTGTCTGCCAATGATACAAAATAATTTGCAGAATCATTCAGTAAATACGATACTCAACCGGTTTCCCAAAACTAATAAACTGCGGAACAAAAATACACGTTGGCACTACATAGCACACGACAGTACCGAGAACGGTGGACCGAGCCAAGCCAACGAAGCCATGCACGTGTCTATAATATTACATTTCACGCAAGAAAAATCACTACAAAGGCACCACTATAACTAACTATGCTTTACGAGATTAAATACAAAAGTCATTAACTACCGACAAAATATTCCGATAACACCCGTAAGGTGCTCTCATAAATGGGACTGAAGAAGATCGTATCCACAATGGCGTTCACCGAGCTGGTAACGTTTCACTGTCCTTNCAAAAGTCATTAACTACCGACAAAATATTCCGATAACACCCGTAAGGTGCTCTCATAAATGGGACTGAAGAAGATCATATCCACAATGGCGTTCACCGAGCTGGAAACGTTTCACTGTCCATATGCTCCGCCATAATTGCTTAACATATTTTTTAACTAAAAAAAATGTACATTACTTTGAAATAAAAATAATTTAAACCGCAAATGTCGTAAGCATAATTTAAGTTTTGAATTACAACCTTTAGTTCTAAGTTGTATTTTTTTCCATGACGATCATCAATATCGCTAACATAATAACATACGTTCCGTAACAAATCATTAGCTGATAACAATACTTTGCAAACAAGAGCATTTTATGTTTACATAGTGTGTAGGTTGGTCACATTGTCTGTCAAACTTCAAAATAAGATCACAGTTCTAAACATAATAGGAACCATTCACTTTGCTACAGATATTTAAAAACAAAAAATGCATCTCTTGAGCATGATGGTGGTGGACCGCCTATCATCTTTACAATGTCACTCAGTTCATGTGCGTGCTGGTCCTTCTGATCTGGCCATCTGTACTTGCCCCCAGCGGCCGGATACATCACAGGCACTTGGATTGCATTTCGGAGCAACACTAATGATTTCACCTGGAAAATTTTCTTCCTCATACGTAATTAGCAGCCACTCTCCAAACCTCAAATCTTTAAGACGAATAGTTCAACACAAAATTAAATTACAATTCGGTGAAAGGTTGGATGAGTCAAGTGTGTGTTCTTGAGCATGCGTGTACTTTGTACGTGTACAGAATTATGTAAAATACGAGACCTTGCTGCACTCCAGCCTTCCTGGCCGGTGTGTCTAAACGGGAGGGGATAGCAGGCATGACACGGTGGTTTCCCAACTACTGCCACCTTCTGCTTGCCAGCTCTGACATAACACACGCTGGCAACAACACTCCTTCCATCCTAACTGTTCACCAAGTGGTAAATATTTTATTGTAAAGACGTTACAAATTTTTATTAAGTTAAGAGACAAAGATTAGATTATTAAGTTATTTTTATGTTACTTTATTTGCCTTTGTTCATTTCGCACTCTTTACAGAAAACACTTCCCATTTAGTCACAGCCAAATTTTACCATGACGCACTTGTCAAGGCGCGAAAATTGTTGCTGCATTTTGTTAACTGAGCTGATGAGAACTACGTCCGGTCATGCACACATATACTGTACGAGCTAGGGCCCGAGCCTCTAGCCGAGGTCTTGCTGCCATCTCTCTAGATGATCTTAATTTACGTGTTGCTTAATTACATTTTCCTGGACATTAACTTTTCAAAAGAAATGAGAGTTTTCTCGGAGCGTCCTTTTATCTACACGAGTTAAATTTGCCCGCCCATTCGCATTATTTTAAAAGTTCATACTGGGCCTGTGCTAACACAACCTTCTCTCACTACACGTTGATGATAACTGTTGTGCACGACATGGCACCGGGCACCCACACCAAATAAGTTACCTCCTGATTGGCCGAGCCTGCTCGCCTGATTAGTCGTCTCACCAGCAACCTAATTATCTGCCAGCGTGACATTTTTGCACACCTGCACAGCAAAACAAGCCAAATGCCTCCACTGGAAAATATCACCGTACATGCATCCCCGATTCAAAATAAAAGTAATGCCGCACTACCAAAGAACCCGAGTCATCTCACAAGTACAGCAATTATGTCTGACAATTGCCTCTTTTATCCTATACAAGTCAGGTCTGACCATTTGTTACCAGCGTAATTCGCAAGATCTGTAGAAAAATTTATTTATATATAATTATTCTTATTTTTGGGAGATGCGAAACTGTTACAACCTGCAAAAAAAAAAGTGGCATGTTGACATTTTAGTCTGTTTAATAGCCGAGGCCATAAGTTAGAGAATAAAGATTAAGGCGATAAAAGGGTTTTCAAAATATTTTCTTCTAGCACTACCTGATTGTGTATTCTAGAAATATTGTCTCTTATCCTGGCAACCAGGGTGCCAGTCACCTATTCCTTTTCCTTCAGCGACAGTGCAGTTGGCAGTTTGCTTAGAAACAGTGGCGGACGTACGTAGTCATGCTTCTACGTTGAGTGCTCGGGCTGTGCGACGTGAAATGAATGCTGGAGAAGGTTGGAAATAGTTTCAAGTACTTATCTAACATGGGTACGAGATGAGCTATGACGACACAAGGGTCATGTCTTGATGACTCGGACAGAGTGCAATGCTTTGTTGGCGCCACAACACCTGTCTGTAGTGTTACCTGTTCCCGCGAAGCACCAAAGTCGACAGACTGGGTTTCTCAAACGTATTTACATTTATAGTTCCGTGAAACGCCAATATCAAGATAGTTTGTATGATTTATAGCAATAACCAAGCTAATGTGAATCAATTTTTGTACTCACCATGAAAAGTGAAGAAAAAATATAATGACAACATAAGCCAGTATTTCCCTCCAAATGCAAGTTTATTCAGCCAACCTAATGGAAACTTAAAAATTCCTGCACATAAAAAATAACAACAAAATTTCCCTGATCTCCCAAGAGCTTCCAAACTTTGTCCATGTTAATGCCACAAAACACTGGAGAACAAGTTTGATCCAAAGTAATACCTAAGTTTTCTAAACTGTGATTACAATTTATACGCTTAAATTAATTGTTTACCTATACATTTCTAAAAAATCTTTAGGTTTTCTTCAAATTTACATACTCTGTTTCACAAGTTCACCAATAACTTAATGTAATGACCCTCGGGACAGCCACGCTATAAAGTAACATTTTGCAAAGTATTGAACATTTTTAGTTTTTTCATTTTTTGAAAATAATTCTTTAAACATGCATAGCCGATTTAGAGGACATCTTTAGCTGTGAGAAAAAAAAATAGTGTTATTATGTTTGAACACTAAGCAATTCACTAGAGACCCATTATTTCCCGTAATCTGAGATTCACCCGTTTCGCCCTCTTATGCTACACATTTTTTCAAATTATTAATTTGTTCATTGCACTGGTGACGAACAAAATTAACACTTCAGCTCGAATAACTTTTTCGTATTACATTTTCAATTTATTTGTTAACACATTAAACAATACAGACAAAAAGTGGTAGGAATGAAAATTAATACAGAAAGCGAAAGATAAATAGTCTCTTGAATTTGATTGGCTTCGCTACATTATCTTTCTCACATATAAATTCTTAACTTTTACATCATGTTAACTTAATGTGGAAACACTGTTATGTAAATTTGCCTTGATAATATATGCTACCCTTCCAAAAACATCTGCAGCATGCAAAGGAAGTTTCAGCAAAATGATTAAATAAAGAAAAATTTAAGATAGTCTATGTGTCAGGAACGAATTGCCAACTTTGAGTTTATATCAATTTAAAAATGTGTTTGAAAACTATGGCAACATTATACAGAAGTTTGCAAGTAAAAAAGGAAGGAAAATAAATTTTTAATTTTTAAAAGCGGGATGATTTATGTTAATTTTGGAAATATCTAAGTAATTTCCTCTGAGAAACAGTTTTCACGATGGCTGAACATTAATTTGCAATGTTATGTTTGGAAGTATATTTATAAGTGTTATCGTTAGGGATACGTGAATTTTGCTAATTAACTTGGCAGCAGCCTAGACTTATCCTTGACGTACTGTCCCACAACTGTACCGAACTGGTCACGTTGCATGTGTCTTCATGTTTATGCTGGCTAAAGAGAAGTCCAGGGCATACGTGGCCTAAACATACAAGTAAGGCAAGTGTGTATATCCTTCAAGTCTAATCTGCCACTGGATGAATCTGCGAAATTCATGGACATCTTGTTATTGTAATTCATATTTTGAAAATTGTATTTAATAATGTTATTGTAAATTATATTTTGTAAAGTAGTTTTATTCATAACAATGATTTCCATGGTGCCCTTCGAAATATCCCCAGACTATTGAGTTCTCTCAGATAGTATCTTCCTGTTAATAATGAAATGGCATAGAAATATTTATTAAAAAACCTTAAAATTCCCATATTTCTTTAGTGAATGCAGAAATTCCCTCCACACAAGTGACTACAAACTGTCGTGGTGATGATATATTTGTATGCCTGTGTGTTATTGTTTGGAAAAATTTAAATATTTTTTGTCATTTACTGTGTTTGACAATCGTTAGCAGTTAAAAAGTTTTTTTCTTGTGTCTTTTAAATGTTTGTATTTTCCTATCATGGTTGTGTTTCATAATATATTTTAATATTAACAAAAAAAATTGTGTGGAAGTGTGTGCCCATGTCAGAGAAATTATACCAAGCTGATTTTTGTTCATGCTTAATTGTTTGAATGCACAAAATATATGCAGTTTATTTTATTTTGTTTAAAATAACGTTATCTGTAAAAATTTGTATCGTGCCAAACTTTTATACAGAAATACATATAATGTTTACATAACAGATTATATATATATATATATATTTATTTATTTATTTGTAGCATATGTTATTTTACAGGAGAACCTGCAAGTCAAATTCGTAATGTGAGGTTTCCACCAAGAAGTCAAATAATATTTAAAAATAAGAGGAGGGGGGGCTGCAAACAGCAAGTGCCCCGTTTGCAAATATTAGTAAATCCGGTACTGCTAGTGTGGGGCCAATGACTAAGTTGTGTAGTTTGTATCTTCATCAACTGAGTGTATTTCATGCAAGTATCAATCTGAGTGTTGCGTTGTGTTGCGAACACTATTGCTCCTGTTGAGTGCGTGTTGTAGCTCGCAATGGATGGGTGTGATGCACGGCTGCACCTAAATGTTATAATTAGTGTTTGTTTACTTTGTTTTTATTTTATACAATTAGAAATCCACCAGCTTCTCTGAAATGTGTGAACTGCAGTAACGGACACCCTGTCTCGTCGAAAAAGTGCCCTGTTTACCAGGAGGAGAAGGCTGTTTAGTTTAGCAAATCCAGGCCACTGCCAAGGCTTCCTTTGTCGAGGCACGGAAACAATTCCGTGCTTTACAGGATCCAAAGCCTGCTGTTGCCTACAGTCTTGCTGTCAATACTCAACCAGCAGTAAAGTTTGCATGTACTCAGACAGTCGTCGTTGCTACCCATCCAGAAGTGTCTGCGAGTGCACCAAAGCCACAGCGAGTTCTGGCGATCTGAACCGTGACAGTTGGTACGCAGTGTGGGCCGGCTGAGAAAAAACTGTCACAGTCTGCTGTTGTTACCAAATCTCGGTTAATAAGCCTAAGACTCCATCACTTACATCCCTTCCTGTGAGTGAACCTGATACGCAGGATCGCATCATCAAATTGCTAACTCGGACCTGTCTCTCCTGAGCTAGAAGTCGAGATGGCAGTTGATGTTGATTCGCAAAACACTGGCGAAGGCTCTGGAGGCTTTAAGCCAGTGATCAACAGACATAAGGGGGAATTTAAGTAATTGTTTCTGCATACAATTCCTCCATACATTTCAAGACAAAAAAAATTGGTTCTTACGTCATTTTTCCACTGAATCATTTTGTGGATTTTTTTTTTTAATGTTTGCTACTAGACATTAAAGAAAGAAATCTCTTTCAAAGTGAGTTGATAAACATGTATTGTTTTGTTTTTGTACTGTGCAACTCATACATTTTGTGTTTGTTGAAAGTTACTTGTTACTTTGAAAACTGAAGCAGGAAAAATTATTTGTGCAAGTTTCGTCGATGTTTACTGACAGTAGCAACTTTGCAAAATTAAACTAAAATTCGTGTGTAGTATAAAGAATACACATCCAAGTTAGTCTACATTTATTTTCAAATCAGAAATATCAAACTGAGGAAGAATATTTCCTTGTAGACGAGTGTAGCTCCGCAACTGCTGTAATGCCGTAATCTCTTTCTCGCGTTGTCCATTGCGGCTTCGAGACACTGAAATATCTGGGTACTTGGGCTTGTATAAATAACCGTAAATGGGTGTAAGGCATGTGCGTAACGATAATGATGGAAAGCCATTGGCGGACGAGGCAGGCATTGCTGGCAACAGGAAAATGCACTTTGTCAGATCGGGCCGGACCACAGCCACCGCCGAATGCATCAATAATTTGGCTCTATAGCGGAAAACAACAGTTTGAAGGAAATCTTCTTTCTCCCGGACTGGTAATGCTGGATAACAGAACAAAGAACGAAACTGCCGAGCTTTCCCTGTGCCTTTGGCATTCTTTGCTGACACCGAGCCGGCTACCAACTTGTTGTGATAAGCCTTGGCTACGGCAATATTACGAGGGCACTGACCTGATAGGTGGAGGCTGTGCTACTGAGTTTAGACCACTGGAACCTGAGGCTCTGATTTCATCATTAAGACATTTAACAGTAGAAAGTTTTTCAGACAGGTTAGGTTAGTGGAGGTGATAGCTGCAATCCCTGAATATAACTTTAATTTTTTTTCATTTTACAACTAGTTTAAATAGGCTTCAATTATGCTTATTTCCAAGTGTACGTTGTCGCGACCAGATTTTTTTTCAATACCAAAAAAGTTACACTATAAGCTGGTGTAGCAGCATGGAAAATAATAATTGTTTACTTTTAAGTTTTGTTCAATTAAAAGTTGCAGCAGATCTAATTCGCTGACAGAACCAAATTCAAGATCTCATATTTGCCTCACTCACACAGGATGGCTAACAGTATGCATGCTTTTAACAAATTATCTGAAATTTTCCTGACTTTTCCAAATATACTGTTACTTTTCACTAACCAATCTACATTACAAATGTTACAAATATTTTTTATGTTATCTTCTTAAAAATTACACCTTCCTCTTATGAGCATCACTAATATATCCTTAATTTACTAATGTTTAAAAATGGAGAAATTTTTTTTTTTTTAATTAGCAAGTACTGCACATATGTACCTACAAAGTTGGCATGTGAAAAGAGTAACCTGTTAGAGGTGGAATAGTAACTATTTCAGGGCCAAAAAAAGTTGCAAGTTACAATAGACACACAAAACATTGTATAGCATAAACATTCACTGAGATACCTATACGATAAGAATTTGAATCGTTATGTCGGTATACGATTAAATTTATTGATTACAACACATTTTATTGTGTTTTAATGTTTGTTCACACGAAAACAAATTGATGTGCTATGGGAAATACTGGATTGACATCAGCACATATCTTCATCAACGTAAATGCACGCATATAAAGCAGCAGTGGTGGACTGTGACTTTTGTTTTTCAGTTGACAAAAAGAGGCTGCGTTATTAAATTTGTAGTAATTTTGTATGCAGGCCTAGTGCAGATGTGTTTTAACATCAAAAATATTATCAAGTTGACGGGCTGCCATGGTCTCAGGAGTAGGCAGAAGGGAGGTTATCCTAATGGTAACATGTTTTTGAAGATTGTTGTGAAATATATTATGGGTGTCAACAAGGACAGAGTAATAGATATTACTCTGGTGTGGGCCACTGTCTTCTGCTGATATCACCCCATTGACGATGTGATGTCGTAATGTTGATGTAATCCGCTTTATGCCTGTCTGAATGAGGGTGTATGCCGGCTCGTATGACACGAACGCTGGGTACGACTGTTATATGGGCCATCTCACAAGTCCGAAAACCACCGGTAGATTAATACGACACTTTAGGATTGCAGTTATGCAGTGGGTAGAACATCCATAAATAGTTAGACGACCATGACGCGGTCAACAGTGAATTTACTCACTGGTTAATCCTCTTGAGAGGCACGAATACAATCGTAGAGGCTTTGGCTTGCTACCAGTCTACACTGTAAAAGATCACACACATGGTCAACAGAAAAATCAAGGCATTTACATCCCCGGCGCGATTTGAGCTGGCAGGTTTTGGAGCAGCACGGTCCCTGGGTCAGCAAAAAGAAGAATTAAGTTCCAGACAAGAGATTACCTATTGAAAACTGAGTGGCCAGGACAAAACATTGAAGACCGGGAGAATGCGTGGCGTGCGCCCACTCCTGACAAACACTTATAGCCAGCTGAAATAACATTGCGGTGCCCGGCTAGGCCTCCAGTCAAATGCGTGCTAGTTTAGTTAAAAAAAATACACAGGCGCTTTCATAACAAGAAAAAATTAGCACAACCATAATTACGCTGATTACAAATGCATTATAGGCCCTTGGTACTAAGTTGTGTATGCAAATTACATGTGAAAAATAAATGTGTTGGTAAGAAAAATATTAAGCAACGTAATTTTTGTAACTGCTGGCGCTGTCTCTCCCAGTCTGTTGTGTAATTAGGTGTGTTGCTGATACCCTTGGCACTGGATTTTAATAATTATAAAAATAAAATACACCCTTGATTCATGAAATTGGAGGGTGGCTCATGTTGGACAAGTTCATTCTCAATCCGGGAGGGGTGTTGGCAGCCATGCTCTGTTATGATAAATTAAACGCTAATTATGTCATTCCTACAAAATAGCATGATTAAATGGTGGCTTCGCACTTAGAATTATGATGCGACTTTACCGCACACATACAGCGCAGTCATTTTAGATTTTTACCTGGAAATGGAAGATAGAAAGCTAAATTTTTGCACAGGGTTACTACTCAACGTTCTTAAACATGTCCCAAAAGTCCTCGGAAATCTTGCGCTTGCTTCCTTCCTTCCAAAATGGTCAACAAAGATGCTGGACACGAGATTTTCATTATGAACTTTAAATGGCTATATCTTATTTTCTGTTTGAAATACAGACTTCCAGTTTGAATAGTTTTGTAGATCAAAGTTGATAGTTAAATAATCTTTTTTATTAATTTTTTTTCGTATTAATAGGCGATTAAAAATGTATATTTAAAGAATGTAGATAAAAATATGAAAACTCTTTAATTTAATTATGATTATTTACTAAACCATAAAAATTACCTACAAAATATCTAAATAAATTATATAGGCCATTTCATTGGCTACAATTTTGTATACTTACAGTTGCCCTAGTTCATTTCTGTGCCCCTTAAATTGTGAAGTGATTGGTTCAGTGTTGAAATATCCAGTGCTGGAATATTATATTGTTTTCGAGTTGCACCAGGAGAGGGGAGGGTGTTGATTTACGCATACTACCAGTGCACACTTTTTATACTTGCAATATCTGTGAAAATCATAGAATGTGCTAATACATAAACTTTTTGCCCTTCATTTATAAAGATTGTCACAAAAAATTGAGGTTTTATGCCATATATCGAGGACCAAACAACTGATTCCCGTCAAATTTTAAACACAAGTAAGATTTAAGTTGTGTCAGACACTAATATATAAAATGGCGGTCATGCAAATAACTTAGATTATATTTGTCATAAACAACTATAACCAAATTCAACTAAAGATTCAATACCATCTGTATCTATTATAAGCATTGTATACAGACCCCATTTTTATTAGCTATTTTATAAGATGGTGTGAAATAAAAAAAGTTTTTATGTTGTATCTCAGGCACCAATCAACAGTTTACCACCAAATCCTTCACACAATTAGCATTACAGTAATCCATGTAAACTTACAAGTTTGAAGTTACTCAAATACTTATTTTAAAAACTATGGCACTGTATATATTTCAGTTTAGTAAACCATATCATTGAGAACATTTGACTGACTGCATCCAAAGTTGATGCTACGAATGTTACCTCCGTAATGCAGTAAATGGTACAAAGTTTTCTGGGCTCGAGTCCCAGGTATGACAAGTGTGTAGTTTTTGTAAAAACCTCACTGCTGTTGAACATGTTTCTGATTCCATCTCTGACGAATTAGCTCCCTGCGAGATGTCAAGGCCTACCTAGAATATAACTTGTAACAACTTCATTAAACATTATTTTCACCTTTGTTGATGAAAGTAGGCTAATTGTTTTTATCAGTAACTTATTTTTCATTGGTTTTTTTTTTTTGCAGTTTTTTTTTTTAGGTTCAAATGTGCTTGAGGTCAAGGTTATGGCCACGAATGTATATTCCCAATTTTTTTGGGATTTTTTATGTTTAATCTGATTTTTCTTGGTTTTTCGGTTTCAGTGTCACCTAGGGTCAAGGTAAATGTCACGTGCATAGAACATGTTGGTCGCATTAAATAATGTTATTTCTCCTCTGATTTTTGCTATACTTTTACGAATTTTTGATGTTTTTATTTACAGTCATCTCTAGGTCGTGGGTGAAGGTTACGGAAATCCATCATGACAGTTGGGATCATATTATATACAAAAAATTGAAAAGCTAAAAAAAACTACTTTTTAATTTTTTTTTGTTTTTGGTTTTNGGGGGGGGGGGGATTTTTAGGTCGCCCTGGCATTAAAGCCACAAGGTCTACGTAAAAGTCTTAGATATCCAATTACGATCTGGTGAGATCACAAAGTGGCAGTCTGTCAGCTTCCAGCTCCGATACTCGATCCTGCTGTTCCCGAATCGGCATAACATAACTACTCGCATTTTGTACAGAAGTATTTTTTAAAAAATTGCTTACCAACTCACTTCGATGATTATGCAAAAAATATCTCATCGCTGTATTGTTCTGGTGGATTTATGTTGTCTGCTGAATAGCGTTTGCCTCGTCACACGACCTGTGACCTCTTCACCTCCATATCTCTCGGTATTCCTCTGCCCCGGACTCTGACTCCCCCCCCCTGCCTAGGAAGACGTCTTTGTCTCTCCTGCATTGTTTCTCTCTCGTGTCACGTCGCAGTACAGGTACAGCGACATTTATTACTGCTAGCAGAGTCACTAGTTATCTCCACGGAATTATTACTTGTTCCGCCCTTCACGCCGCCGTCTAGCCACAAGTGTTCTGCATGAGAGTGCTTAGATAGACCTGGGGCCGCGGTGGTGTAGTGGCCAGACGACTCGTCTCTCACCTCGGCGAACCGGGTTCGATTCCCGGCGGGGTCACTTCCGGATTTTCGCATGTGGGAATTGTGCCGGACGATGCTGTTTGTCGGAGGGTTTTCTCGGGGATTTCCTGTCTCCCCTGCCCTTGCATTCCAGTGCTGCTACATACCTTACTTCAACCTAATCGGTTCTCAAGACCACGACGTTAAGGTGGCCGCCTGGTTGAAGGAAAGTTGCATGTCTGAGACCTAAAAGCGTGAAGAGTGCTAAGGGCGACCGATACGTGCGCATCAACTCTCGCATCGCCTTTACGCGCAAAGCAATGAACTGGCCTGCAGCCTTTCCGCCGATAACGCGCCTCTATGAGACTTTCAGCAGAAGCATTACAATTTATGACATAATAATAAAAATAAAGGTTTGATGCACCTATCTATTACTCTTTAAATGTTTTGTACTGGAATGTTCATACCAAAAAATTACAGTGAAAACACCCGTTTGAGCAATTTTCACTATCACAAAAACATACGTTTAGAGGAAATGGCGGAATTGAAAAACGTATACAGATGCATAACGTTTCTTAAATTATATTCGTCAGCAGACCTCACTCAGACACGTTGGACGGTTTTTTAATAAAACTTTTTGTGCTAGAGCTCGGTACATAGTTCGGTGGCCTACCCAGGCGGTCACAGAAAGACCCGCCCAAATCTCTCCACCACATGCTTAGGTCGACCTAGGCACGCTCATGGAATGTCTTGTCTTTATGTGCAAGGCACTGGACTGGTATGGAGTCTCTCTCGTCGACTTCCCTATACACGAGTGTCAATGGTGACGCTATCATTCCGTGGTGTAGTAGGTATTAACTACTGTCGCGTGTCTCTACGCTGTGTTAAGTTGTCTGCACGGGAACTCACACACCTAAAGTGATAGTGAAACACTCGTATTAACTCTCTTCACTTTAAAACGATACGCATTAGAAACGAATAGAAAACGGAAACTATAATCCATTCACCATTACTTCCAACTTTACTGAAGCCCTGCTTCAGTTCTGCTTCCAGAATATTCCCCTGCCTCGTGAAAAAAACGCTTAACTATGCCTATAAAATTACACCAAAGTGACAACACAAGGCATTCAAGCACGCTCTTGTTAAAATGATTTTGCATGAGAACTATTTCTTGTGTGTCTTTACCAATGCATCTATTTCCTCCCTATTTTTATTAATTACAAATTAAATATAATATATATGTAAGTAGAGTGTATACACAGGTGACAAAAGTCATGGGATAGCAATATGCAAATATACAGATGGCAGTAGTATCGCGTACAAAATGTATAAATGCGCAGTGCATTGGTTGGGCTTTCATTTGTAATCAAGTGATTCATGTGAAAAGGTTTCTGACGTGATTATGGCCGCACGGCGGGAATTGACAGACTGAACGCGGAATGGTAGTTGAAGCTAGACGCATGGGACATTCCACTTCGGAAATGGTTAGGGAATTAAACATTCCGAGATCCACAGTGTCAAGAGTGTGCCGAGAATACCTAATTTCAGGCATAACCTCCCACCATGGACAATGCAGTGGCCGACCGCCTGCACTTAATAACCCAGACCAACGAAGTGTGCGCATGGGTCCTCTGNTCATTCTTGAAATTATTTTAATAAGTATTTAATAATTTTTCTACTTTTTTTCATTAAATATTGCAATTGAGAAATGTTGCCAAGAAATGATTTAAATAAAAATTAAATAATTTCGCCCCACCACTACAGTACCCAGTGCATCAGGGGACACATTGATTTTCCCTCATCTATCAGAAAAACCTGTAACCAAAATAATTATTTCAATAATTTCGGCCCACTACCTCGAATTTCTTAAAGTTCCAAGCGCACTTTAAACTGTTAATACTTTTTGTTTTCGTAAAAAAATATTTAATGATAAAAAGGTGGTATTTGCATTTTTTGAAAATCAAACTACCAAGATGCGCGGGCAGGCTCGCAAGGCGCTTGTCACTATAGACCTACATCTAGATGCCACCACGGTAAAAGCAGAAGGGGAAAGTTGTCGACCCCGAGCAAAGTGCATGAGAACTAACTATGATCCCTGCATCCTGTGCGAATAAACCTGGTAGAATCGGGTTATAACCGACTGTTTTCAAGGCCAGGGCCACAGGTGTTCACCGTGGCTTTCGCGGTGGAGGGAGTGCAATGTTAGCATTTTCACAGGTCTACACCTGCACTGCATCAGTTAACTGTGGAAGCATGTGTACTTCCACGTCGTTTTCTCACACCTGCACTTGCGTGGCGTCTGGTACCTGCACATGTGCATGCGTACATGCTTTCAAGTCGTTTTCGCCTTTTTTTTTTTTACAAAGCCAGCTATCTCCAATTCTGTATTGCTGCATATAAAGATAGGCAAGATTAAAATTAATGTTAAATAAAGTAAACCATGAATTTATAAAAAAAAAAAATACATAACATTATTTAAATATGTATGTATTTCCTATTTCAGAATGTCTTTCTCATATATCCAGGAATCGTCACACTTAGAGTGTCTGAGCCACCTCATGTACACACGTCCATTACGTCGTTTCAGCACCTTTTCCACCAAATAAACATCGGGAAACTATGTAGGCTGGATATCTACGTAAAAGCCTCCGACGATGGGTTCTCCACATACATCCTCGAGGTAATACATGCGTGGGTACGTATGTCGCATGCGAACCACCTTGCCCAACAATTCCGCAGATCAGTTGTGATGATAGGCCTTGTGGAAAATGCCACATTGTTTGAAGATGCGCACCAGGTCGCCGATTTTGGCTGTAGGCTTGTGCAGGTCCTTCCTTATCGGAATAGCAGACACATTCCGAAGCAGGGAGTCGTCCTTGAGATCTGCTGGCTTCATGCGAGTGGTGGAATGAATGGTATAAATATACTCGCGAACGAGTTTCAGCAGTAGCTCAAGTCACTTGTAATTTCCATTCGCCATGAAATGTCTCCACATTCAGAGTCCAGTGAAAACGCTCGACGGTGCTAGCCTTTAGTCCAGAGTGGGTGGAATAATGAATTATGCTGTAACTTTACATCAGAGCATGGAAATTATAATTAAAATATTCCTTACCATCGTTAATGTAGAGATTTTTCGGTACATGTCCTTCCCGCAACACATTCACCATGGCCTCGATGACGTCACATGCATTTTTCGACTTGAGCGGTCTGGCCCAGGCATAGATGGAAAACGTGTCTATTATGGTTCAAATGAAGCTGTGGCCTTTATTCGCACGATCAAAGTATTGCATTTCGATCAGGTCAGATCGGAAAGTATCGTCCAGCTCTTTTATGGTGTATTTTCGCCGAGGATAATTCCTTCTGGCCGACCTTGCAATTCCCCAGAAACAGCATATTTCATCTCACGATGTAGCCAGCTTCAAAGTATTCTTCGATGATGGATATAATCTCGTTGGTGTGCAACCGGTTGCCTGCAAACTAAGAAGCGACCAGTAGCCATAGTATATCGACGAGTTAGTTCAGATCGTCCCGAACTTGTGTTTGGCATGGATCATCTGTAGCAGCAGACACGATCCAATGGCTTCGACCATTCGTGGAAACAGTCCCGCGATATGCCGAATTTCGCATGAGTCGTGTTCTTAAACCGTTACATTGAGAGGTTATTATTCGTGTAATGAGCACGACTGAACTGTAGCAGGCGATGGTACTTTCACAAACCCGATTCGGTGTAGTGTCCAGGACACCTACGAAACAAAAGTTCGCACACACCATGCATCATTTTTACCTTGTGCTTGCCGCTCTGCATAATATCTCCTGGAAAAAATCGCTCCTGTTTCCAAGAAACCATTTATCATGGTGTCGCAAGCCATACACCTTGTCGCTGTTACGATCGGAGTAGGAAGCGATGTAGTACCCGACCAGGGTGCCCACCTCTGGTCCACACTCTCGTGTTCGTTTCTGTTCTCGCACACACAGCAAATCGTCTTCGACGCTAGTGATGCCCTCTTCCGATTCGGGCAGTTCAGGACTTCTTTTCCGTTTATGCATCGAGTTTGGTCCTTCCACCTTGATTTCGTGTTTGATATCCAGCAGAGGCAAAGCTTCCTCCTGGCGTTGTCGACCAAGGTTGTCGAGATGGCTGGTTATCGGCTTGTAAGCCTCATCCCTTCGATTCTCGAAAGCCAGTCTTTAACTTTTCGCGGGAATATATTTCGCACGAACAGCTTCGATGGCCTGCTGCAGCTCATTCGTTGAGGCAGCTCATTCGCTTTCGAGTTGAGGAATGTGAATTTTCGATCCTTTACAGTCGGTCAATGCATGCATCCAGCACCTTCTTGCTATGCCTCGCAACATCGGTTATGGGCCTTCAATTCTCCCCTTCTATGCGCATTCGGCATGTTGACCAGGTCTATTATCCGTCTAGAACCCCCTATGTGAAGATCGATGGCCACCAAATCTTCTACCAACTCATTTTTCAAAGAAGCGACAGGCCCCTGTTAACAGCAGTGAGGCAAGATTCCGTGAACCCATTCCCCGTCATAATCGAAGCGTAGACCATGTCCGAACTTTAAAATGGCATCGTGACTCACGATCGGCGTCTTACTATAAATTGATCGAAGCCATGCCTGTATCTTCCTTTATGTACCAGCGAATCCTTACCAATCACCAATATGCCACACTCTTCGTTCCAACACAAAGAACATATATCCTTAAACTTTGCGAATGTCATGTCCGTATCGATGTAGTCATTGTACGCATGACACACATTCGTATCGTCCATGCGAAACAATATGAAAAAAATCACATTATCGCATTGTAACTGTTTTGTCATGCGCGAATAAGTTTGACTCAAATACACACAGTACACATTATCATGCCATCCCATGCTAAAGTGCTCTTGAATGCAAGTATGTTTCTCATATGCCACATCGTCAAAAATAAACACTGAGTTTGGCAATGCTCCACTCGGTGACATGACGGCCTTGTTATTGCCGCAAGGGAAAATTTTCATACCAACCACGGCCTGTAGTACTCATGCTGGATTCTGGTATTTAGGTTGCTGGAGCGATTTGGAATGCAGGTACATATTATCGAACCTAAGACTATTCGGTTCCTCCAGCCATTTAAACAGCATGCATGTCTTGCCGCAACCCAATGGTCTGCAAAACAGTCCCCTCGCGGTATTGAGCAACAGCATGATGTGACGTGCATCGTGTGAAGTTTCGACATATTCCTCGGAGATGCGGATGGGAAGACTGACATCTTGCTTGATTATCTCCATGATACTGAAACGAAAACATATAAAAGTTGGGTATATATCGGTTCGTAGTGCAGTAGCATGTGATGTCTCGTAGAAGGAAGATCAAAACTGGAAGATGAATCATCGATACGCTGATCAACAATCTACCAAGTTAGCTAAAAGCTGGCACAGGGCGACATGGGTATCTGCACACTGGACGAGGCATGCAAGTGGCACGATATCGTCTATTTCCAGCACAAGGATTTGCAAGCCAGGCACCAGGCAGACAAGATACTCATGAATAGGGTGGATGAAATACGTCGCGCACCGGACACTGACTCAGTGAAAAAGTAGCCGTGTGGGGTGTTTCCAACGCGATGAAAACCAAGGTGAAGATGGGCATGGGGGCGAATAAAGTGAGACGATGTTCCAAGAGGATAGGGAAGAAAAAGACAGGAGGATTCCTTCCCGTCTCGATACCCGCAATCGGGGCTCTGGGTGGTATCGCCGGGCACTTAACGAATATTGTTAGCACTGTGAAATGAGCCTCAAACGAATGTAAGCCATTGGAGGAAAACTGCTACCACAACAGTAAAGTGGAAACTATCGCAATGGGTGAAAAACTGGCCAAGGACTTTACATACGATGGCCCTGCAGAAGAGGAGGAGCGAGAAAGAAAAAGCTCGCAGCAGGAAGAGGCACTAATGAAATCTCTACCGAAATGGCTGCTCACGAATGTGGATTTGGGACTGTTTGCATGCAAAGACAGCCGGACCCAGTACACACTGGGTAACTTATGTCAAACATGGCAAATGTGCGGTATACTATGACAGTTTCAGTAATTTACGTCCACCACCTGAACTGCGGTAGTACCTGAAAAATTGCAAACTGACTTACAATTATGAGATGGAGCAGATGCCAAACACATGGAACTGCGGACTCTTGTGTCTTCGCTTTCTGGTGTGGTGGAATAAAAGCAAATCTTAGGCGAAACATTATTCGTTTATCTCTTACATAAAAGGTGTTCGCGCCTATATTCTCCAGTCAGTATGTTTGTGTCCATTATTCTAAGCGAAAAGACATCCGAGCGGAGGGCGATGTTTTACCCACCCTTGGAGCTGGAAGGTAAGTGGGTCGTCGGACTCACGGATTTTCAAACTTACAACTACATTTCCAACATATAAGAAAATGTAAATTCTGGTACGTAGTGACAGGTGACATGAAGGAAATCAGCATTCCCACCGGCGCCACATCGCCAATTCCTTCAAGAAATCCGTGACATCGGATATTACTTTCTAACTACAAAGTAACTCAAACACACTGAAGGCAGAAATATTTTGCAGTGCTGATATCGATTTCACCAAACTGGATACCATCAAGCCAATACTGGGGTTCAAGATGTGAATCTACGAAGCTAATAAAATGCATGAATCCCGCGACCAGTTAACATATTTATGGTGAATGTGATGCATATAAATTATAATTTGGTAGGTGGCTGCTACATGAACGGTAAAACTAGCAAAATGCTGCACGAGTTCGCACTGAAGGCACCTCCAGGGTATAAACTAGTCGAAGTTCCGATAAGCATAATTTATGTTCCCATGATCGCGAAGAGCGCACACGAAGTGGTCGTGACGATTGTCGATCAGGGCGATAAACATATAGACTTCAGAAACAAAGAAGTCACCTTGTGTCTTCACCTGAAACGATGGGATTGAGTTTCACTAGGCATACTGTGCATTAAGTTTAGCACAGCCCCAAACACAGTACCAGTAGAACTCGAGACACTGGTGTGCTAACACATGCCAACGAACAGTTTATATGTAGCCTAGGGTTTAAAGTGAACAGGCATGGAAGACAACATAACATATCTAATGTGACCCAGTGGGAAGAATTCGACGACAGAATCGACAAGTTTGGACTGCATTGCTACCCGCCGTATCTGACCAGCTCCTACGTCTTCGTGTGTAAGGTTCGAATCCCGATACAGCATCAAGATATATAAACCCTGTCTTCGCAATCGTTAGTGGACATCCGAGGTACACTCACGAAAGAGGACAGGACCAACCCCATTACCACCGTGTTCGTTCGCAATGATATACTCCATCTTTTCGAGCGAGTAATGTACGAACTGAACTGTGTTACTATTGACGACACGTGGGATGTGGGCATAACCACCACCATACAAAACTACCTCTCGCTCACACCTAACAATTTTGTAATGGTAAAAAAGGCATGCTGGGGAATGGAAGATGGATACAAAATTCCCATGTTCGCAGATGGCAAGTTCAGCGTGAGCGTACCACTATCGATGTTATTGGGATTCACTGAAGATTATAGGATGATAATAAGAGCCAAGAAAAAACTGGTGTTGTGTTAGTCACCTCGCATCTCGATGCAGCTAACGAACAAGTAACACAACGTCTCGGCATACAAATCGATCTTCGACTACTGCAACTTCCAGAACATAAAAATATTTTTGAATAGCGAAAGTTATCTGTGTGTGGATTTGAAAACATCCTTCGACCAAGAAGAATTTACTTTGCTTTAGTATCTGTATACTCAGTTGCAAGTCTCCTACTACAGGCGCCAGTCCTACCCCATCCTGAGCCCAGAAAGATTCAGTGAAATGGCACCATCGGTGGTCTTCGACACAACCAAACAAAACGAGCGAGTTCAAATGGCATGGTGGATTGTCGTATATAAATTATTTCCACGAAAAACATGCCTGCGAACACTGCTGCTTACGGTTTGACTTTTCACGACGGAGTAGTGAGCTACAACTGCTTTTCGGAGCTGGTGAACATGGTGAGCTAAGCATATATAAACAGGATGATCACGGCTTCTCACCTCAGTTTGTATCAGGATGTACTGTAATCTGCAAGGCTTCCAGATACAGAGCAGCTATGTGCTCAAGGTGATCGCAGTGTCCTACAACAACGATGGCAAGACATGCATGTGCTCCTTCTACCCCCTTATTCGTGGAAATTGTTGGACGGGAAAAGCAAGAATACGAACGACTGGATGACAAAATACTACCATGAACTGGAGTGGTACGAAGGCAAGATTCCGTACCTTCAGTTGGGAAACGTGCTGCACACCTTGCTGATGCAGTATCTGCAAAAACCGGCTTACATGGTGGGTNTCCGTACCTTCAGTTGGGAAACGTGCTGCACACCTTGCTGATGCAGTATCTGCAAAAACCGGCTTACATGGTGGGTTCCAAGCAGAAAAAAAATGGTTGAGCGACTTCTGCAAAAGCGAAGTTGAAATCATCAACGAGCAGTTCGAGTATGGCTGTCCCACGCTGCGCAAGATGACGGAAATTTACGACGGCCAGCAGAGACATGTCTGCGACAGGTCAAAAATCTTACTGGACNCAAGATGACGGAAATTTACGACGGCCAGCAGAGACATGTCTGCGACAGGTCAAAAATCTTACTGGACACTTGCGAGGAGGAACGCACAGCTGCTGCACAAATGGTGCGTTTCGTCCTTGGACAGTGAATCGATGAGTTACGACTAGACAACAAAAAAATCACCCGAAACATAAGAGGATTTTAGTTTTCATGTGGTGGCACACCTGATCAATATCTGTATTATATTAGAGGAAGAAAATTTGATGTGCTCTCTGTGCATCACGATGACAATGTTCTGTCCTACGAACAGTTACGCAAGCACCAAGCCTGACTACAAGAGCATTGAATACACTTTCATCGCGAAAGATGGGTGCATGTACACCTACACCGAAACCTGCGATGGCGGTGGCATACAGCATTTTCCAGTCGTCTACGGACCAACACAGATTCAAGCGAACTACCCAGAAGCATCGGCCTGCGTCGTGTTCCACATGACGCCGCAGACACAGCTGCCCTGCGACATACAACAAATCATCGCTCCGGCCCAGGTGCTTGCTATCACCCCGTGCTGTGGAGATGTCCCAGGTGGGGCATGAATCATCTGTCTACTCCCAGCATCCTGGGTCCAAGAAGGATGCACCCACCTAGACGACCAGATGCCGCAGAGTACAGCATCGGCGCCAGGTGCTCGCGTCAGTGCCTACCATGGATGGTTCTACCTCCAGCTCGGGAGACAACCCTACACCCTCTCATCTGTCTAATCCCAGTATCCTGGGTCCAAGAAGGATGCACCCACCTAGACGACCAGACGCCGCAGAGTACAGCATCGGCGCCAGGTGCTCGCGTCAGTGCCTACCATGGATGGTTCTACCTCCAGCTCGGGAGACAACCCTACACCCTCTCATCTGTCTAATCCCAGCATCCTGGGTCCAAGAAGGATGCACCCACCTAGACGACCAGACGCCGCAGAGTACAGCATCGGCGCCAGGTGCTCGCGTCAGTGCCTACCATGGGTGGTTCTACCTCCAGCTCGGGAAACAACCCTACACCCTCTCATCTGTCTAATCCCAGCATCCTGGGTCCAAGAAGGATGCACCCACCTAGACGACCAGACGCCGCAGAGTACAGCATCGGCGCCAGGTGCTCGCGTCAGTGCCTACCATGGGTGGTTCTACCTCCAGCTCGGGAAACAACCCTACACCCTCTCATCTGTCTAATCCCAGCATCCTGGGTCCAAGAAGGATGCACCCACCTAGACGACCAGACGCCGCAGAGTACAGCATCGGCGCCAGGTGCTCGCGTCAGTACCTACCATGGGTGGTTCTACCTCCAGCTCGGGAAACAACCCTACACCCTCTCATCTGTCTAATCCCAGCATCCTGGGTCCAAGAAGGATGCACCCACCTAGACGACCAGACGCCGCAGAGTACAGCATCGGCGCCAGGTGCTCGCGTCAGTGCCTACCATGGGGGGTTCTACCTCCAGCTCGGGAAACAACCCTGCGCCCTCTCACCGTCGCCTCCCAGCAGCATGCGTTCCTGGAGCCGTGGATGCTGGGTCCACCGGACCTGCTGTTGATAGTGGTCCTGCCATTGGCGAGGCGGAAGTCGTGGAGTCCACTGTTAAAGAAGTGCGAGATCTGCAGTGTGGCTATGACGAGGTGGATGACCAATCGGGAACTGATGGACATCACTATGATCCAGAGATTTGTGCGACGCTTCGCAAGAAGCTGATGCTTACCATCATTCGAGTAATGATTAGCCATGCATGTAACAGTCTTCAAAAGTAGCGCACTATATGTACTTAAAAAAATATATATAATGTGTTGTGTATTGATTGCGTACTAAATTAATATTTTTTGAAAAATATTTGTGTTTTATTTATTTTGCCCTACTCATTATTTTCAATATGATTAATTTATTTTCTCTTAAATGAATAATTAATGGTAAAATGAATTTTCTCTTAATGTTTAAATGAATTCGTAATGGTAAAAAATATTCAACAGAAATTTTTTATTTTCTAATATATTTGGAAAATAATTTAATTTATTATATTTTGTAACAAATTATTTTAATCACTTCAATTTTTATACAACCAGCATGGCAGCTGTAATATTGCGAACATTCCAGTACGTTTATTCCTAAAAAAAATTATCCAGTGCTATTGAAATAACATTTACTGGACAAATATTTCTACTTGCAGAAAGCGAAAAGTAAAATAAGTAAACTTTTTATTATTGAAATGTTGCACAATGACAATTTTTTCCCTTATGTGTATTGTATGCATAATTTCTAATAAAGTTCTTAAAAGCTTAGATGGTTCTGGACGTCTCGTTAACAGGATTGACATTAGAGAACAAACCAGAAACAAATGCCACACTAGTGAGACAGTTACAAACTCACACGTGCTTCACCCGGCACTCGAACAGAGGAATCCTTGTACCATAAGCTAGCGTGCAATCAACTGCATTACGGAGGTCGGATTCCGATTCTCAACTTCCGATGTGATCAGGCTAATGTTTTGAATTGTAGGATGTTCTAACCGTAAATATTTACATTGTCGTCATTTTTGAAGTAAGTGTCTGGGTCACTTAAAACGCTAACATTACATTGTCTACCATACCACTACTTGTGTGATGGGTTTGGTGGAAATAGGTTGATTGGTCCATGAATCATGGCCAAAAAAAAATTATTTTCTTACTTTGTGCTATTTTACAAAATTGCCTTAAAAAAAATTGTATACGATGCTTCTAATGGATACTGTTACCATGAAACGTTCCGTTTAATTGGGTTAAATAGTCTAATGACAAACTTATCAAAATATTAATATTACCGCCATTTTGAAAATCAATGCCTGACTCCACTTTAATCATGTAAGTTTGCATGGCTTTCTATAGCACTAATGGCGCGCAAAATATGGTAAAAATTTGTTGAATTATTCCGGAAATATGACAAAATGTTTAGTTTTCTCACCTGGCACTATTTTACAAGAAATACCAGCAAAATAGGATATCTGAAGAATAATTTATGCTTCTAATGAATACTGTTAGTGTATAAAGTTTGGTTAAATTAAGTTGAATTATTTAATAAATGTAACATACTAAACTAATTTATTTCAACGCCATTAAAAAGAGGCCAGTCGTACCTAAAACATGTTAGTTTACATACTTGCATGTAAAAAATGACGGGAATCAATTGATTGGTCCTTGTGACATGGCATAAAACAGCAATTGTTTTTTTTCATTTGGCGATATTCGTAAATAGAGGACCAAAATTTTACGTATTAGCACATTCGATGATTGTCACAGATACTACCAGTATAGGTACAAAGTTAAAATAGGTTATATAGTTCCGTAGATATAACATACTAACATAAAATGTGGCTGGCCCATTCAAAAAACATAAATTTGCATGGCCTTCTGTAGTGTNCGTAGATATAACATACTAACATAAAATGTGGCTGGCCCATTCAAAAAACATAAATTTGCATGGCCTTCTGTAGTGTGATATGTGTTGTACAAATAATCGATGTTGATCGACCAAGGGCATATAATTTCTAAGAATATTTGATTATACAGGATGAGTTTGTTCATCATACAATTCATAAATGTTCAATGTGACAACCACGAGCGGCCCGAACGACATATACGCGATAATCAAACTCGTTCCACGCTCGTGTCAGCATGTCCGGTGTTACGGTTTGGATGGCGTCCGTAACTCTCGGTCTGAGGTGGTGAGGGGGTAGCGAGCTCGCATTCGACACGTCAATGTTAAGGAGATGGTCTGATGTTTCCTTTATGGTGCGCCACCCCATTGGCACCTAGCTGTTCGCGGATACCAGAACGAGAAGTCGCCGCAATGCTGGATAGGTCGAGGAGCAGCTGGTGACCAGGCTCTTCATCACTGGCCCCCAAGAAGCCCGAATCTTATCCCGTGCGATTTTTTTCTATGGGGCTACATGAAGGATTAAGTGTTTTGTCCACCATTGCCGGCTAATATTGACGACCTCAAAACGAGAATTATGGACGCCATCCAAACCGTAACACCAGACATTCTGAAAAGAGTGTGGAACGAGTTTGATTATCGCGTAGATGTCGTTCGGGCTGCTTGTGGTGGTCACATTGAACATTTATGAATGTATGGTAAACAAACTTCGCGGTTCCGTGGTTCATTCGATTGGTCAATCAAGGTTGTAGGTTGTTTGGTATTGATAATACA
This sequence comes from Clitarchus hookeri, assembly GCA_002778355.1. Classification (NCBI taxonomy): domain Eukaryota; kingdom Metazoa; phylum Arthropoda; class Insecta; order Phasmatodea; family Phasmatidae; genus Clitarchus; species Clitarchus hookeri. The sequence goes on from NQII01001562.1 coordinate 219,992, forward strand.
GACCTTCAAAGTTGAGGTATTCTTTTATACTCACTCTGTATGTTTGTTGGTTAACTTAATTTATAGTTGTATTGTGTTCTATAAGTGTAGATGGTTTATGCGAAGTTAATATTTGTGTGCCATAATATTCAAAGGACCACGGTCAAATGNGTGTTCTATAAGTGTAGATGGTTTATGCGAAGTTAATATTTGTGTGCCATAATATTCAAAGGACCACGGTCAAATGTATTTGCGGAATATCAATGTGTTTCTTTTTCCATCGTACTTCGTGTGCAAAAATAAATAGGGAAAATTAAATGAAGCCACTTTCTATACAACTTATTCAGACAATAACAACTTCACCACCTTCACAAACATAAGTTTGTGTCAGCATATTTCGCGGTACAAGAGAATTTCGTTTGTAAACATTGAAGCAACAAACACAGTAAAATGGTTTTACATGGGAAATAAATTTCTCTCTGGCGTCATGAAGTAAGACAGCCAATAGAAACTCGTGTTTCATTCTTACTATAGATCCTGCATTGTCTGAACCACAGCCGTAAAGACTGAACCAATATCAGAAAGATCTGCGACCGGGTCTCGGCCGATTACGTTGGTGCAACGCGTTTTCAATGGAAGTCGTTTCCGACCAGAGATCGNGTGTTCTATAAGTGTAGACGGTTTATGCGAAGTTAATATTTGTGTGCCATAATATTCAAAGGACCACGGTCAAATTTATTTGCGGAATATCAATGTGTTTCTTTTTCCATCGTACTTCGTGTGCAAAAATAAATAGGGAAAATTAAATGAAGCCACTTTCTATACAACTTATTCAGACAATAATAACTTCACCACCTTCACAAACATAAGTTTGTGTCAGCATATTTCGCGGTACAAGAGAATTTCGTTTGTAAACATCGAAGCAACCAACACAGTAAAATGGTTTTACATGGGAAATAAATTTCTCTCTGGCGTCATGAAGTAAGACAGCCAATAGAAACTCGTGTTTCATTCTTACTATAGATCCTGCAATGTCTGAACCACGGCCGTAAAGACTGAACCAATATCAGAGAGATCTGCGACCGGGTCTCGGCCGATTACGTTGGTGCAACGCGTTTTCAATGGAAGTCGTTTCCGACCAGAGATCGNAGATCTGCGACCGGGTCTCGGCCGATTACGTTGGTGCAACGCGTTTTCAATGGAAGTCGTTTCCGACCAGAGATCGAGGGGAACCCCAAGATCAGTCGATCTCGGTTCAAGCTTAATGATGCAACCGCGCACAAGAGACGTTCGTAACCGCGCACAAGAGACAGTGCAGTGGCGGCTAGGATTTCCCAGGTGACGACAGCTGAGTGTAGATACGTCGTGACGTAGCTCCGTTATCGCAGCCTGGGGAAGCACCGCGGTGGCCTAGCTGGTATAAAGCCCTCGCCACCTCACAGCAAGAACACTCTCTTGTTAAGTACTCCGCTCAACCAGCCATGAAGTTGTCGCTGTTGCCTGTGGCGTTGTCCGTCATGTTGGCCGCCTGCAGCGCCTCTCTGCCGCCGACGACGGAGTACGAACAAGGTACGCTCGCTCGCTGACTCGCTATGTTTCTACATTTTGACACTATTTTATGGTTTAGTAACACGAGATCAACGATGAATTAATTACAATGTGACACCAAATCATTTTAAAATTTCCATTCATGTTTTTTTTTAAGTGTAAATACGAGGATTTTAACTTGAAATCTTGATTCGCGTGGATTTCAAAATGGTTATAAAAACGCAAAGTTAGGTTTCCGGTGACAGGCTTATTGACGTCACGAGTGTGGCACGTTGCAACCTGACACCTGCTTCACCTGTGTACGTTCAGTGTATTCGCGCTTCCTTCGCACTTTCTGAATCCAATATTTGAAAAATCACCCCATGGTTGTTTCCTAAGTATGCCATACGTCATTCATATCATAAAGCCAAGAATGTAACAAGCTAAATGTATATAAAATAATTTTAGGCCCTCGGAAGTCTTTCTAAGAGTCTAAAAAAACTTTACAATTTTGTTACATGATATTAACTACAATTAAATAAATTAATACGATGAAAAAATAATTACACCAAAATTTCTAAAAGTAATTATCAGTATTTTTATAAAAATTACGAGCCAAACAAAATTTTAAATTTAATAAAATACGATGATTTGATTTCAGCTAAATAGTTTCATGGAATTGCAGCTTCTTTGAAATGCAGTACTTGGTTCGCTCAAGATTAGGGCTTCACGCTTAATTATAACTTTTTTTTTTGTTTGAATTTAAATGTTGCAGTAAAACTTCAACTAAATCCACAGACGAGCGACGTAATGAATCCACAAGAAATGCTTCATCGCAATATAATAATATCACAAACTTTTTTTAACCCGTTCGGTTACACATGCATTTCTGAGTTCAAGTGTTACCATGACATAATTGTTTTGTATGCGCTGTTCTTGGGTTCAGATTTTTTGCAACCAATGAACAACGTGCTACTTGTTCGGCGATATAGACGTTATCCACTCATGTCAAAGAGGCGTAACAATTGCACACATCAAATTGGCAACAAGGAATGTTCGCGAAGTACTGGGCACTTCTGGGTACAGTCGCAGTCAGTGCATCTGCAACATGTCAACACTCGTGGACGCGGTCAGCGAACGGGTTAACTGTAGCCGAACATTGCAAATTCGTTTGCCACAACGACACGAAATCAAAATTTCCATGATTCCGTTAATTATAGGTTTAAAAATAAATTTTACTTTTTGTTAATTTTTATTTGCTCGCCGTTTTATGCAGTATCATAAAAATACACGGTACGCTAAAAAATTTTATTTAGGACTATCGAAAAACATATAACATCTTTGAATACTCTTGAACAACCTTGAGTTGGCTTCGCAACAGACATATTTCGGCGGGGCTTTGGCCGAGGTCTCTAGCGCAGCGAAGTGAAAATGAAGCAGTCACGGGGTGCAACAACAATACACTGGTTAAGACAACGCCTGCCACATTACCCACTTGCGGAATGCCGAGAATATAGCTAGGTCCGCCATGTAGGGAGTCAAAAGCTCTGCCCGCTACATCTCCGCGGCTCCCTTTACTACTGAGCTCTTGTGCAGTGACATTAGCAGCATTATTAACCGATTGAGTTGAATATTTGTTATGCCTTAGTACATACGAGGGCGCTTGCAAGTACCGTGGGTGGTGTTCGAGAATTAAGCAATCAAGATGGATTCACAGCCACCAAGTAGCGTATGTTCCGTGCGTACTTGTGAATAAAAGTTGAACCCTGCGTATGTTTACATATATATATACATACATACATACATACATACATACATACACAGGATGATTCTAAAATCATGGGACAAACTTTGAGGGGCGGTAGAGCTCACTAAAACAAACAACTATTGTATAGGAATATATGGGCGGAAGTGACGCGTTGAGGCACAAACACAAAAATAACACATGAAATGCAACACAGTGTTTATTTACAACGTCGCCGCTAAATGCCTTTTTACAGCAATGTTTATAATAATTGCTCAAAATTGCAACCACCGACAGTAACGCAAGTTTGGTAGCGTCGGTGGAGTGATGCTGATGCAGCAGGTCACTGGCGCACCGTTTGACTGCCCTCAACTATCGCCACCATTGTCAGCCAATCACGCCATATGTAGAGGTCGCCAAGCATACGTGACTGTTGGTGGATGCATTTCCAGCAACGGTTTTAACATTTTCTGTACGGAATCACTCGTTACGTATGCTGCTAACGAACATTTTATGTTTCCGTTAATGTGTTGTGTTTTCGTGTTTGTGCCTCAACGCGTCACTCCCGCCCATATATTCCTATACAATAATTGTTTGTTTCAGTGAGCTCTACCACCCCTCAATGTTTGTCCCATGATTTTAGAATCAACCTGTATATACACATACATCCATTCATATCTACACCTAGCGTGCGTAAGTGCGTAGAAAATAGCGGCAGGGTAGCTCAACTTGCATCTTGTACATACGTACACACGTCTGAGCTCTCTATCAATCAGAGTGTCCAATTCAATAACACAGTTATTATTTTAACTAAAACATTTAAGGTAAATTACATTAATATACGAAATTCTGTTTTATTGGCCAATGTTTTAAAATTGCACCATGTTTTAGAGCACAAGGCCTGCAGAAACCACACACAAAATAATAATCTCGCTTCGAAAAGTTACCGTTTGTGTTTGAATGTCTACTAACAGAAAACATACATACTTGGGGGACGTTCGTACGTTACGGAGAGATTGTGCCTCTGCCCTTACTCTCCAGTTCTCAAATATATGTTTAGAGAAAGCAGAGGAAATAAATGTCGTTGCGGGAAACTGGTGTGTGTGTGTNTCAGTCTCGCCTGCAATTGGGATATTTCGGGCTCTGTGTCTATGTGTGTAGGTGTGTGTGTGTATGTGTGTGTATGTGTGTGTGTGTGTGTGTGTGTGTACACTGAAGAGCCAAAAAAACTAGTACACCTGCCTAATGTCAGTTCTTTACTTTAAATTTATATGGTGTGGCAGTTCTTGGTTTTTGCAGGATAGCTATGTCCCTCAATTTTTACTGCTAAGTAAACAACTTTGTAGAAATTTTTCTACTCTGCTCTGATTGGCTGTTCCCTTATGCATCTGCATAAGAAATGGAATATAGCCATTCCCTTCATACACTATGTCAAGCCCTGTCACCCACAACCGGTTATGCGTGGTAGTGAATCAATGGGTTCGAATCCATAGCGTTCAAATCTTGTGCGTGCGTCCTCTGTTATTTGTTTAAGGTTATGCTTTCGTAGTGAACCGAGCTACGGTTGAGTTTAGAATGTTCCTTTGTGAGCAGTAAGGGTTGGTACACAATAAAAAAAAACATAGGCACGGAGTATCGGACATAAAAGCAGAACATTCACACAGCCCGAACTCGTGTGCGAAGCTGATTCACAATTGAATGGTTATGTACAATGTTTAGCCAATGAAATTTTGCAGCCAGTGTGACGTAAGTTGTGTTGGAAAATTTATTTTAATGTTTTGGTTGTCTTTACGCACATAAAATTCATTTTTGTAAAAGGACAAGGATTAAAAATAATTCGAATTTTTTTTTTCTTTTCTTTGAAATCTTTTCTTTTGCGATCGTAAATATTCCTGCTGGCACACTGTTGCCGGTTTTTTCCTCCAAGTTATATCTCGCTACATTTCTTCATTTCTGCAGCATAACTGTTCCTCCATATTACATAAAATACTTCGTCGAAAATTGATAGGCTGCTGCCTAATGCACCTGCGAAAGAAATTAAATATAACAATATCCACTGCGGGCTACGTCAGGACGTCTCGTGTGCACGACCTGTTATGCGCAGTTGTGAACCGGTAGGCTCAAAAACATCGCAGTCAATACTTGTGCACATGTGGTTACCGTTACGGTTTCAACTGCGAAGCAAGCTGTAGTATTCAGGCTGTAGTGAGGTATGTGTGTTGTGTTCAGGCGTGAGGGTGCAGTAGTGAGGTATGTGTGTTGTGTTCAGGCGTGAGGGTGCAGTAGTGAGGTATGTGTGTTGTGCTCAGGTGTGAGGGTGCAGTAGTGAGGTATGTGTGTTGTGTTCAGGTGTGAGGGTGCAGTAGTGAGGTATGTGTGTTGTGTTCAGGTGTGAGGGTGCAGTAGTGAGGTATGTGTTGTGTTCAGGTGTGAGGGTGCAGTAGTGAGGTATGTGTGTTGTGTTCAGGTGTGAGGGTGCAGTAGTGAGGTATGTGTGTTGTGTTCAGGTGTGAGGGTGCAGTAGTGAGGTATGTGTGTTGTGTTCAGGTGTGAGGGTGCAGTAGTGAGGTATGTGTGTTGTGTTCAGGTGTGAGGGTGCAGTAGTGAGGTATGTGTGTTGTGTTCAGGTGTGAGGGTGCAGTAGTGAGGTATGTGTGTTGTGTTCAGGTGTGAGGGTGCAGTAGTGAGGTATGTGTGTTGTGTTCAGGTGTGAGGGTGCAGTAGTGAGGTATGTGTGTTGTGTTCAGGTGTGAGGGTGCAGTAGTGAGGTATGTGTGTTGTGTTCAGGTGTGAGGGTGCAGTAGTGAGGTATGTGTGTTGTGTTCAGGTGTGAGGGTGCAGTAGTGAGGTATGTGTGTTGTGTTCAGGTGTGAGGGTGCAGTAGTGAGGTATGTGTGTTGTGTTCAGGTGTGAGGGTGCAGTAGAGAGGTATGTGTGTTGTGTTCAGGTGTGAGGGTGCAGTAGTGAGAGGTATGTGTTGTGTTCAGGTGTGAGGGTGCAGTAGTGAGAGGTATGTGTTGTGTTCAGGTGTGAGACTGCGGCGGGCAACCTGCGACCTGCTGAGTGTCAGCACGCCCTGGGGCTCTCTGAACCACGCCGCCTGTGCCGCCCACTGCCTCGCCATGCTCCGCGGCTTCCGCGGCGGCCGCTGCAGGGACGGCGTCTGTCACTGCAGGAAGTAGACGACGCCACGGCTACTAGTGCACACTGTCTCCAGAGGCGTGGGGCAACCCGACCACATCACTCCTCCCTACACTCATGCCATCTACAGCGGCGCACTGCCGTACAGAGTACGAGCTTGGCACTCTTCCTAACTGCCGTAGTAGCTTCACGCTCACGTCTCATTACGTAGTCGATTGAAGTTCATATGTTCTCACAGAGACTGACAAGAAGACAATGAACGTTTTAAAAGTTCGTATAACAGACTTATTACAAAGTTTTGTCCTCTCAGATTTTAAATTGTTTGAAATCAGTGAAGTACGTGACATGTCCCCTATATTTACTCTGTGTTTACTGTCATCTTTGCAAATCTGTAACAAAGACAATTAATAAAGCTCTCTCCGCCATTACAACTAGTATTCACTTGTTGCCATCTTCCTCCTGTCTCCTCTCTGATTCCCGTCAATGCCAGCGTTTCATACTGACAAATTGTAAACGTTTAAGGATCATCAATGCGAAACTTCCTAAACGGCTGACACAAATAATCGCAGAACACTAACGTTTCCATGCCTACGATAATTTAAAGTCCTATGTGTTGCAATTGCGAAAAATGTTGATACTTGCTTGACTTAAGCTGACAAAGAAATTGTTTAGTTATCACAACAAATGAGGTGTGATCTTTATGTTCGGCTAATACCGGTTGTTGTGTAGATCATCTATTTTCCATTTTAAAAAGTATTTCTAAATGTACTTTTTTGTTTATTTATTGTTTGTAATAGCTACCTGTAGGCGCTCCAACTTAGACTAAATGTATGTAACCTTATTATTTTTGCTCTCCTATCCATTTTGCACGATTATTTAAATATTTGAAAGTACCTTCGCTGCAAATCGGAATCAGTTAAAATTTTACTGATTGCCAGTTGAAACTTCTCGATCCGGAATAAGAATAAAAAGAAAATTACTAATATGTTTAGTTTAAAATAGCCTCTAATTCAAACTGTAGAACGTAGATTAAAATCGTACTGTTTCAAAGCAAAAATGTATTACCTATACAGAAAATTCCGTGGGCGTGGTTAAAGTCGATCTCCGCCCAAAATGAAACGCATACTGCGGCTGCAAATCGTCTTACCGACTTTGTCTCTGTACGAAACGTTCTCGTATTTTACATAACAATGGCGATGTTTCATCAAGCCTATATTTATTAATGATTCGCCTACTTTTATGGAAGGATGGCAAATGTCCTCCGACCCAGCGATCCTGTTACATGGCACCAACAACGCTACCGTGTGCATTGCGTTGTGAAGGAACAGGACTGAACTGGAAACCCACGTTGAATACAAAATACAGCCCGTTCGCGGTTAACTAAGCGCTTCTAAAAACAAGCTTTGAGAACATGTTACTGTCCCTGCCTGCATAAGGCAAACTGATCGGCATGCNTGTCCCTGCCTGCATAAGGCAAACTGATCGGCATGCACGCTCGTGCCCTGGTTCAATGTTTGAAGGTGTGATCAGGCAGGCCGTTCAGCTAAGGCCCGGTCACTTCATAACAACTGCAGACACACGCGTGAAGCAGCTCAAAGTATGTGGAACGGAGTGCATGTGTTGTCTGCACATGTAGCTACGACAAACTCTTGAGCGGGTGAAGTGAGGCGATTATGGAGCAGTGCCGGAATGAAGGGGCTGCGGAAACTGGAAACTTCCGAGAAAACCCGCCACCCACTCTTGAGCCACGACGCTGCACGATTCCCGAAGGGACATGTGGACACGACAAATTACGTACATTTCCGTACATTCGCACGATGCACAATGAAATAGCTTGAAATTTTATAAAAAAAATTCTCGATAATTTATTATTTTTATGAGTAATTTACAGAATTACTAATAGCAGTTTTTCATACATAAAGAGCATTGTTTTCCCGTGTACTTATTACTTGTGCCTTGAACCGAGTACGAGAACAGTCGACTTCTTTAGGGGTCTTATTGTTATTATTTTTAATGGGTTTTAGGCTTTTATGCTTATTTTGGACGACTGGTTTACTTATATCCACACTATTTTTAATATTTGACAAGTAAGAATTTTTAATTTTTTTGTTATTATTTTGATCAAACGTTTGCTGTGTGTTTTACCCCCATTTTATTCTTGTAATATTTTGAACCCATCGTAGGCAATGAATAATGTCAACTAGGAATATAATTCATTTGCACAATTGCCTTTAAAACGACATACTCTAATTACGTCTTCAGGCAGGGATTTTCATAGAAGAATGTTACTGTGTAACATAGGAAATGGACAGAGCAAATAAACGAATAAACAATACATCCAAACTTGTGAAGCTCTTTCGATTAATTTAATTTACTCTTTATTCCGTTTGCCTTAGATGAGCCATAGAAAGCATTTGCTTCACATTGTTACAATTTGTTTTTCTATGTTTCTGAGCATAGCCAGGTTCTTTAAAGAATAGATATATTAATTAAATAAAATAGTTAAGTTACAATTTGTTTTTCTATGTTTCTGAGCATAGCCAGGTTCTTTAAAGAATAGATATATTAATTAAATAAAATAGTTAATAATTTATTAACAAGAAATTCACAAATATAATATTGAAAACTTAATATCTTGACATTAATAGCTATCTATCTATCACTTGCTCTTTGCAGCTAATATTTACGTAATCGTCCATTACCCAACAGAAATTAATACAATCAAATAGTCTCTTTAAACAGTTTATAAAAACGTATAGAATTCCTATTAATAATTATATATTTGATATCTGCCAGTCGAAGTATTTTCAATAAAGTGTGTATCACTCGCCCTTCCATCTCCATTGCTTCAGTCCAGACATCACCGTGTCTTTCCTGTCAGGAATGTTCTGGAACACCCCGGGCACGGCCTTGCACTGACGTCATCCACTCGTTGGATATAGTCCATCCATGGTTACTGCACACTTTCCTGAAACCCTGCTACAACTATACTTTCAGGATATTACTCCGCCTCGTGCAAACAAAGCCTAACCAAGTCTGGAAAATTACACCAAAGGGGACAACGCACCGCATTCGTGCGCACTCAGTGTAAAAATATTTTACGTAAGAACTATTTCTTACTAAGCATTACCAACATACATATTTTCTCACTGTTTTTAAATTCATGTTAGTTCTAAATGAGATGATATCATTTATAGATAAAATATAAGTAAAATTGCAGTTTAACCAAAAATAATGTATTTTTATGTTAAGACAAATATAAAACGCTTGTGGTACATGACACATTAAGAAAACAGCCAAAAACTTCATATATGGGGTGATTTTTCAGAGGTACGATTCAAAAAGTGTGAAGAAACCGCGAATAGACTATACCTCGCTCTCCGCAGCACTCGCTCACGCTCTCTCTCTCTCTCTCTCTCTCTCTCTCTCTCTATCTCTCTCTCTCTCTCGCCCGTAGCTGCCGCACGCACACTCGTTCACGGCGTTCTCGCACATTCTCGTCTGCCGGCGGTCCTAAGTTCCTCGAGGCACCGGTCTTTGCTCGACACTTGTCGCACTAGACGGCTACCACGACTGCTGACCCTCAGTCTGCA
>NQII01001562.1:249709-266604 GCA_002778355.1 Clitarchus hookeri
ATCAGATATATCTCTTAATGGAGCGAGCGCACACGAATGTATGAAAATACAGAAATTAGTTTGCCGAAGGTTACTGTTTTTTATGATTTAGTACTTGTGGTGGGTGTACCTTTACGCTGGCGTCTCCTCACGGTATATAATTTTTTCCCTGCAAAACTTACTATAAGTGCATTATTTATGCATGTAAAGAGTTTTATATGCTGACACTGGGTGCTGAAAAAAATCGCCGCACGTGGAGTAACTAAATGGGTGTTTTTTATCCCGCTGACTAAATTTCCTAATTTACTGATTTTAAACTTGGTAGGAAATTATTTAATGATGAGCGTCTATGCCTGGGTTAGGGGAAATGTATAGGATACTTTACTGTGCATGTCGCATACCGCGAGGGATAGCAAAGTGGTTTTAACTCTGTTTTTGGGTTTTTCGAACCATGATTACTTTATAAAAAGTAGCATTACGAATCTGTACACGAGGCCTGATTTTTTTCCAAATCCTTAAATTATTTTTTAAATAATTACGTTCCTACAAGATATATATATATATATATATATATATATATATATATATATACATTATGTTAGTGGCGGCTAGACACTCATTGAATATGTTTTTCTTTAAATTATAACAAAACTGATATACAAAAAAAATTATTTTCTTTGATTTATAACAAAACTGATATACTAAATATTTTTTCTTTACCAACAATGTTTTTTTTTAAACTTACGTGAGCAGGATATAACTAGAGATAAAATAAAAAAAGCTATATATTGTTTTATACACATATATTTATGCAACACATAACATTATTATTATTATGCATAATACAACGAATGCTTTTTTTTACACCTTTTCTTATCTGATACTGGGAGAGCATTATACACGGAATAGTTTTTTAAATATACAATGGGTTTGTCATTTTTTTTAATGTACCACGGGTTATCATAACTCCACAATCTTAGGCATTCGCCGTTGCACGAGGCACAGAAATATCTTTGGTTTTTGCACTCGTGAAGTCTCGTGGCGTTCGTCTCGACGAGCAATCGAAACGACGGACAGCGGCGATGCTTGTGAAGGTCTACAAAGTTCGTTCCGACGGGGCACGCATTGCGAATCGCCGACTCTCGGCGTCTTCCAAACACAGAGAGAGAGGAATATGGAACTATGGCAGAGCACAGCATTGCCGGAATTTCCTCGTACGGAATATTCCCCTTGCCCCACCTTAGTCCATGCGTTTCGTACGTCTGTAGGCGGTAAGTCTGTTGCATGGTGCGGTCGAGGTGCTGCCAAGGACACGGCGGTAAAAAAGTGAAAAATTTGGTTTTCTCGTCTTCGGCACTGTACTGGATGGTGTACGATTTCAACGAGCGAAAACCTCGGATGTTGCAAAACATTTTTGTTCACTAGATGGTTTTTTTGTTATATAAAAAATTTAGTGTTCCCATGCGCACACCAAGTTTCAAAAATATTACAAAGTTATTTAAAACTTTATCTAGGTCCCTACATATCGAGCACCTGTGTTCTGGGTTAGTTTCCACGCCGGGTAGTGCTTGCCAGTAAAATTCTCGAAGGGTAGCGTCTTCCACGGGTACAGTTTGGGAGTAGATAACTTGCACACGGACGACGTCTTCTAAGGCGAGGGCGTCTTCAACGAGAACGTCGTCTTCCACGGGCGCAGACGTCGCGAGGGCAGCTCGGCGGGCCTTGCACCAACCCCTGCGATGGTGATGCAGCCCTCGCAACAATCCTTGCACGGGAGGCAGTCCCGTATGTCTTCGTCCTGCTGCCTCAGGCACAGGCNACCAAGCTCAATGAATCCAAGGTTATGGACTTGTCCAAGACTGTAGGGGGGTGCGCACTAAACAGCCTAGTGCGAGATAGCCATATTTTCTCTATATGTGCAAGCCTGAAGTGAGAGCCATAATTGTCGGTCGTGAAGTGAAGTCCTGATCGCACTCCCCTAGTAAATACGCTCAGAATGGTGTCTCCTGTAATACCTTAATGGATCAGGCACAGGAGGAGCAGCCTGGGTCAAACAACCGCATCCGCGATTGATGAAAACATGCCTCAGGCACAGGGGGAGCAAGTCTAGGGTCGAACATCCGCGCCACGTGATTGGCGAAAACATGCAGGTAGGCAGGCAAATGCTTGAATATGGCCGAAATTTTGTAAGGCGCATAGACCAGGAGAAATTCTTTCGGCAGGTAAGGTATCTCGTCCCGTTTGTCCAAGGCTCTAAGCGAGCCCACCTTCCAAATACCAAAATGGCCGAAATTATTTAATGGCCACTCGTACATCACGCGTACATTTCTAAGAGCGAGAAAAATGACTGATTTCCCGAGGGGGCTCAGGGTGCGTCTTATAATGAGTTTTTAAGGGGGAATAGTCTGCACTCGCGATTAAAGGAGGCTGCTAATTGTTCGGAACTAAGGTTTCCGAAAACGCACGAGCAATTAGCCAATCCAAGATTGTCATGTGACGTGGTTAGCCAATGAGAATCAGGGGTGAGGGTGGAGGCTTGCCTACTAATTGGTCGAACGAAGGTGGAATAAATGGTCGAGAGGGTGATGAGAAACAGGTGTGGAGGGGAACCGACTAATTGGTTGAACGAAGGTTTCCGAAAACACCCAATTAATTAGTCAATGAAGAAACGTTGGTGGAGCAATTAAATATATTGGATGGGGGTGGGAAATTAGCCAATGAGAATCAGGGTTGGTGCAATTGGTCAATTAAATATATTGAAAGGGGTAGTGAAGGGGGTCAGTCGTCTGCTGGGCGTGGTGCTGGGGAAATAACCATAAATGTAAAACAAATGTCAAACGAAAACACCAAGATGGAGGACGGTGGCTGTGACACCTACCAAGATGGTGCACTGCACCGACCAAGATGGCGCACGGCTGCACCTACGACGATGGTTATGGTGGCTGTGACGCCTACCAAAATGGCGAACTGCACCTTCCAAGATGTTGGAATGAGTATGGGAGGAGGGGGTGTGAGGGACCTCTGAAATAAAAAAAAATTTAATACATTTTCTAAATAAATTAGGTGATAATGGTTATATTATATTTAATATATTTTTTATAATTTTTTCGGAATTTTTTTAAATTTTTGCGTCAAAGGTCAAAATTCAAGGTCAAGGTCGCATTGATCCAAGATGGCGGACAATATAGCCGCTAGGGGACTGGAACGACAGAGCATGGACAGCTCCGACGCTCCGATCCCCCGTCGTCTTGCGCCAAAGTCCCCATAATCATTCTACTAGAGTGTGTTGGATTACTTCGAGAAAAAAAAACCTCTTAACGAATTCCCAATATGAATTTAGAGAATGGAAATCAGTTAATGAAGCCATTTTTACCTTTTCCTCAACTATTCTTCAAGCTCTGGATAACAAAGAGAACGTGGCTGGTATTTTCTGTGACTTAGCGAAAGTTTTTGACTTTGTAGACCATAAAATCTTGTTGAATAAATTACATTTTTATGGTATTAAAGACAAAGCACTACACTGGTTTACATAATGCCTTTCAAATAGGCATCAACGTGTAACAATTACAGACAATAGTAGTTACATTACAGTTAAAGGGCTTATTAACATCTGGTGTGCCACAAGGCTCGATATTTTTACCGTTTCTCATTTATGTAAACGACCTTCCTCCTTTCATCACAAACAAATGAGAACTAATCATTTTTGCAGATGACACTAGTGTGTTGTCTCACAGCCAAAATGGACAAGAGCTTTCACCAACTTTGAATGACTTGTATCACAAACTAGGGCTGTGGCTTTGTGCAAGCCATCCCACGCTAAATTTTGACGAAACTAGCCTACTAAAGTTTCATACGCTTATAAACAAACTTACTACATCCATGTTAAATATTATGTTACCGAACTTAAAGAAATAAACACTGTCAAACTTTTGGGCTTGTATGTTAACAGTACCTTATGTGGAATTCAACATATTGAAAAATCATGGCTAAACTTGGACACCATCAACACACACTAAGCAAATTTTTCTAAATAAAATAAAATCCATTAGAATAATCTCAGGTGCTAAGCATCGTGATTCATGCTGACCTTTATTTAATAAACAAAAGTTACTCACCTTTATTTCAGAATATATGCATTCATTAATAAATTTATGGTAAAAAAACATCAGTTCAATAGAAACAGTGAAATACACTCATACAATACTAGAACTGAATCTAAAATTCACATTTCAAGTAATAGCACAATTCTGTACTAGAAAGGTGCTCAGTATTCTTGTATTAGAATATTTAATATGCTGCTAGTCAGGCTAAAAGAACAAGTAATTATAATCCTAACTCATTTAAATTACAATTAAATATTACCTTTTAGAAAACTGATTCGCTGGGCGAATTCTTTGCTCATAAACAAAAATAACTAAGATTACTGAATTGTTAAAGAGCTAAAGTTAGCATGTATTTGATATGTTATCTGTTTTTTATCTGTGTGTGAACATTTAAATCCATCAGCAGAATTATACTTGTCCAAATTAAATCCCACATGTTTAAGTTTAGCTCATTACTTCATCGTGGAAATGTATATACTGTACTTTATTTGTATATAGTTGCATGCTTATCCTTATGTCCATTACTGTGCTCAACTTGACGTGTCAAATGTTCCCGAGTTGCCAAGCGCCGGTTGAGTACTTTGCCCGCAGATGCAATGTGCCAATTGAAGCAGGTGCCGTTTTGGTCCAATGGCCTCTTATTTCTGTGACTCGAACGCTGCACTCAGTTCCGTGTTAGGTGAACGTCTTGTCTATAACAGTATCGAGAGCCACTGAATACGCTAGCACTCGTCGTATAGTTTATACGCGGTATATTCACACTTTATGAATCAAGCCTTAGGTAAATTACCCCATGTATGACGTGATTTTGTTTTGTTTCCTAAATATATCATGCGTCACAAGTGTCTTATACTTCCGTCATTATAAATGGATCTCTTTTTCTGTTAGATTTAACTTGTACTTATATTTTATCTACAAACCATATCATTTCATTTATAATTAATGCGAATGAAATGAAAGAGGTGTTGGTAACAGCTCGTAAGATGCCGTTCTCATGCTATACGTCATTATAATGAGTGCGCACGAATGTGGTGCGTTATCCCATTGGTGCAATTTTACACACCTGGTTAAGATTTGTTTGCATGAGGCGGAGGAATATCCTGTAAGTATAACTTTTGCAGGGCTACAGAAAAGTGGGAAGTAACTATGAATGGAGTATAGTGAGAATGTGGTGTGTTGCTCCACTTGCAGTTGGAGGCTCAGAAGCAGACAGTGGAAGAAGGGCTAATGTTGGCGGAGCAACTGAACATCAGAAGACAGGTAAAGTCACAGACGCGCCGAGGCAATTAGTGTGGTCCATGGTTAGCAGCGTTCAAGACGCTAACATTATTTTGTACATTTGTAGCATAAATACTTCCTTCCCCATTGTAATATCNTGGTTAGCAGCGTTCAAGACGCTAACATTATTTTGTACATTTGTAGCATAAATACTTCCTTCCCCATTGTAATATCAAATAACCTCCTGAAAAAAGTATGGCACTGGAAGAAAACGACTTTCAAAAACGAACGAAATGAATTAAAGAAATTTGAACTGTATTTTTTTTTCTTCGTACAAATCAGAAAAAAACGGCTAATATCAATGCGTAATCTACATCTTAAAATAAGTGTTAGCAAATGTTATTAGCATGCGATGAAAAATACTTCTTGGAACTTTGTTATGCGGTTTGCTCGTATTTGAACTTTAACTTTTGAGATAAAATTGCAAGTTTAACGCTGACCGCAGGTGACCCATGTTTCTGATTTCAAATAAACTGACTTCACCAACACTTGAGCTGAAAACTAACATTGCGTTAAAATAAAGTTTTGAAATTTGTACGAATTAAGATTTTTAGTTATAATACTTATACTAAAAAAAATAATGAATAATATTTTTCAAGCGATTTGCCATCAATAGCATGCTACAAAAACGTAAACCATCCTCAAAATATGGAAAACAATTGCCTATTGAACAGCTCTAACTGGGTAGTTCTGGAAGGCCAGTCCAACGTGTGTCTTTCAGCGTCCACGTGTCAACGCTGACTCCTCGTGGCCGGAGTTCAGTCTACTTCAAGTCGCACTCCGACACTGATTCACAATTACATATAGTACAGATATTACACAAATAAAAACTATCTTCAGTATTTATCAATATGAACATTGCGATTAGAATCAAGCGACTACATATGAAACTACTTATCTTAGTTTGCTTTAATTTGCTGTCAACATTACCCAGTGTTGCGTTAGAACAGGTGCAGTTACCGAAACTGATTTTTTTTAGTCAATGCATAGTTAACACTAGACAATAATAATAATAATAATAATNCAGGTGCAGTTACCGAAACTGATTTTTTTTAGTCAATGCATAGTTAACACTAGACAATAATAATAATAATAATAATGGCGTGTGGGGAGTGCACCCAATGCAAGGCAACACCCTCCGAGTGATGGTCTTTCCAGCTAGGACCCGTAGGTGACAGTCATCCCCGGGCATGACAGAAATGAAACCCTAGAATGGAGCGGCGCTGGAATGCAAGGGCGGGGGAAACGGGAGTACCCCGAGAAAACCAGCCGGCAAGCGGCATCGTCCAGCACGATTCCCACATGCGAGGGTCCGGGAGTGAACCCGCCGGGGATCGAACCCGGATCGCCGTGGTGGGAGGCGAGCGCCCTGGCCACTACGCCACCGCTGCCCCAACAATAGATAATTTCTACCCGATGTGCAGTGATGAAGTGGACTGGTTGTTACTGGTTGCTAGGCAACACAATAAGAATCTTGTCTGCAGCCGCAGTGGTGTTGTAGTGGTGATAAGTTACGTAGTACGTTAAAGCTTGCAGTTCGTGCGGGATCGTGAGTATGCGACGTAAGACCATGGATATGTGTTAAATTAGTTGAAATACCAAAACGTTGAGAAAATAACGTTTGCCGCGTTGTTAAAAGTAATAACGAGGGTTTTTAATTTAAATTCGTAGCAACGAAAATCCGTAAAACTAATTAAAATAGAAATGTGATTTCATCTCTGATAGATATTAAAATTATAAGAATTTAATGAAACATGATTCTCCGATATGAGCAAATGGCTCGCCTACAATTGTAGTTTAGCCACTGGTTTTGTTAGATTAGAAATGCATCATATTACAACTTCAACTATTGGCAAATTACATGTTTAATTTTTAGGACATTTCTTTAAGATATTGTGGTGATATGAAATAATATTTGACATCTAGACAAACATATTAGTTATGTAACTTTCAAAATTTTGATTCTCACATAATTTAAATCTAAAACTCGCACAAGTCCATGACTTAAAGATTTAAAAATTATTTTGCTAATTTTTTTTACATTTATTGGAATAGTAGTTGATATATATCAATAATATAAAATATGCTAGAAATACAGAAATTCCTTTTACACAGCTAAACGGTCTTAAAATTTAATTTAGATGTGTGTATAGTTCAGATCCCTATTAGGCTCCCAGCATAAATTCAGTACGTAAAAGGCATCGTTTTAAAATAAATTTACGAGGAAAGTTAGTAATTGCATTACAACTGCAGTATTATTACGAACTCAATAAATGACTTCTAAGGCCGGTTTAAACACTTCAAATACACTTTTTCTCTCTGGCTTCATAATCGATATTGTAAACTTATTTCTGTGGTAATGAGTGTTTACAATAAGACTGGCACATGAGGTACAAGGACGATAACGGCGGCGTAACATTTGCAGGTTTATCCATTCCGACGCTACAACTTCGTGTAACAACACGATGGATAAGGTCTCGTTCGATCGACTATACAACTACGATGCGAGCATGACAGTGAGTAGGCACCGCGCATGCGCAAGTCACGGGTGGGGGTCCGCGGCGACTCGTGCCAATATTGGGCGCGCGCGGGTGAACATTTTCGGATAGTATACCTCGCAACTGTTGAATTCCTTCAATATTTTTCAAGTGATTATTTTTATCATTAAGTGAAATCATAGCACCTTCACTGAGATTCTTAATATTTTTATTTTAACCACTCAATGATTAAAGTCTTATTATTTTTAGAATGCCAAAGACCTGATAAACAAAACAATGTTTAGGAACATCAACAATTCTTACATTATCTCAAGACTGTAAAAATTACATTCAACACTTTCCCTTAATTTTTACAATTAAGATTTTAGGTAAAAAATTTAAAACATATTATCTAATGTACAATAACTGATCATTAAATTTGCAACAATTCAATGTTTTCTTTAATGTCGGAATCTATATTTTTTTTTTTGTTATATTCTTGCATTTATTAACATGTTTAGCAGCTACATTACAATCTGACTTATCACTGCCTATTTTGGCAGACCTGTCATCGTCACTCCAATGGCAGTTTTTACCTTTGGCCTTCGCTATCTTTCTTTTCTCCTGCTTTAGATTTTTAAGTTATAATGGTTTCGTTTTCCTTTGCCAAAAAGTTGTTCACTTCTATCATGATATTTCTAATATTTTAAATTTACCTTCTTTTGGTTACTTTCTTGCTCTTCATCAGAATCTTTAGAAAGTATCTTACTCTTTTCTACAAACTTTGGGTCGCCATATTCGTAATCTACAATGGTCCATTTGTTTTTTTCTTGTATAGCAGCTTTCCCGTTTTCTTTTTATGGGCCATTTACAGCTTCCTCAAAAGAAACACCGACGTAGTCCTCAAGAAAATTAGACAAGGTTTTCTTCTTCTTGCTCTTCTAGACATTCTTCAGGTCCTTCACTTCTGTTTTCTGATACAGTTTCATCAACATTATCCAAAGTGTCATCATGAATTACACTAAGTGTAATGTTATCTTCTTTGGCGCAATAGTGTCTTCGTTTTTCATTTGAACTGTAGAATGTTCAATAGGAGATTCAATAAATTTTACTTCTCTCGATAAAATTATCCTTAGTCTGTAACCATTCGTTGAATATCTTAGCATTACATTTTTTTGTGCATCTTTCATCCAATATTCCTAACAGTTCTAAATTTTTAGCATAAGCCTACAGCTAAATAATTTCTAATTTGATAAATCTGGCTCTCTTTCAAACCAAATTTCGTCGGGAATTTTCTTTACTGTAACAGTCCGGCTTCTGTTCAATAAAATGTAACAGTAACTCCTCAAAATTCTTTGTCGATTCCTCTATCAAAAAGTAATGCTCTGGTTTTCTCAATAAGTGTTTATTTAAGTCTCTCGGCTCAGCCATTCAATTCAGGAGTTCTTGGAATTGTCATATATAAAATCGTTCCCTTCTTTTCACACCAGCTCTTGAAATTATCGTTAACATATTCACCTCCGTTATCGCGCCTAATTTTTGAAATTCTACTTGACCACTTAGCTTGTACATTTTAAAAATATTCTTTTAATTTTTCTGTGCCTGGTGCAGCGTGACTATCGTCATTCTGCAGAATGTTTCCACGTCGGAGTTTCTAATTTCAAACAGATATTGCAGGAAGGTTCAAAAAAATTCAAAAACAATGTTTGGCCTACAACCGCGTAAACTATTTATCAACACAGAAGCCGCGTCACATTGCCACGAGGTAACCCATAACCAACATGCAGTGATGACACCTCCACCGTGCAGGTGGAGCTGAGTCGGCACCTCGTAAGTGCTGATAAGGAAGTGGAGAACCCACGTCAGCAACGTCCTAGCCTCGTGTACGCGATAACAAGCACATCCAGAGTGTTAGTCACGATCCGGGACGAGGAACATTATGCTTCATTAGACACGGGATGTAGCCGCAGCTGTATAGAGCCTACGATAATTACAAAGCAACAAATGCAGCCCGTCAAAGAAAACTTTACACTCGCAGGAGGAGCCACAGAGGATATGGAACCGCCGAGGTTTAAGACGAACTTTAAGTTACGCATATTAGGGCATACATTCCCGCAAGACTTTTAGTCGTGCAGAATTTGAAAATTGACATAATATTAGGTATTTATTTCATTAAATTTTACGGTATGATTCTATTTATAAACCATAACATTATGTTTATAAACAGTAATGACTTATACAAAATATTTTAGGTGCCTTTGCACACATCAGTCACAGCAGCTCAACAGGCAGATAGTATACGATATTGTATAAATAGAATTGAGATAATGGAATCAGATACAGTTGAAAGAATAAAAACAAAAATAATAAATACCTAGATGATAATCTAAAAAAAGACTCAATTTGAGAAATTTATTAAAGGATATCAAGACAGATTCACTAGTAATATTTTAGAATTAACTGAAACAAAAAAGTACCAAAATAAAACCAGATTTGCTAACATAAAAGTCAATCCACACTAGGCCGTATGATGTCTTTTTAAGAATATATATATCAAATTACTCGAGTAAAGCAGAACCAGACAAAGCAGACAATATGTCGAATTAGCTAGATGTTATGGAACAGTGGCAAATGGGGAAATTTATCTTAAAACTCATACCCCAGTAGGAGAGAGAAAATTAACACGAGTACCACAATATTATGTGAATGAAATCAGAGCTGCGCATCATGATTCATTATTAGGAAGCAATCATTTTGGTTTTTTTTTAAACATTACAAAATCAAACAAGCTTATTGCTGGGAATCTATGAATAAAGACGTAAAGGATTATAAAAAAGTGTCCCACAAGTCAAAAAATAAAGCCTACCAATCAAAAACCTATGAGGAAGCTCCAGCCTATCGAGCTACGAGAGCCTTTACAAAAATCCCACAAAGGAAATGGCTATATTATGGTTAAGTACAGAATTTGTCAGTCGATGTAAACAGAGAGAGAGGGAGAGAGAGAGAGAGAGAGAGAGAGAGAGAGAGAGAGAGAGAGAGAGAGAGAGAGAGAGAGAGAGACAGACAGACACAGAGAGAGAGAGACAGACAGACACAGAGAGAGAGAGACAGACAGACACAGAGAGAGAGAGACAGACAGACAGACAGAGATAGAGACACACACGCAGACACAGACAGACACACATACACACACACAGACACACACACACACTTCGCTACGCCTATTGAATTTTTTCATCAGACGAAAATTCTGCACACAAAGAGTACTATAATAATGATTTTTAAATATCTAGGAGATATAACTAGGGCCTATGCACAGTAATTTGTGCTGATATTTTTAACTGTAACAATGAAATATATTTCCTTCAGTGCTACCTAAAAATTCAAATATATAAATTAGCAAAGATTAATTTACAAAAAGTATACCAAAAAATTATGTTAAACCAATATTTTAACTGTGAACTAATTCTCACATGCCGTTGCCAACACATTGCTGTTCTCACTGTTTTTAATTTGTTTTTAATAAGACATATATATATTACAAGTTATACAAAATACTAAGTTAAAGTTCCATTTATTCAAAAATACAGTACTTTAAAGTTAATCACAGTTTTATATATTTGTGGTATACAAGTTATTGAAAAAACAGGTTGGCATGTTATGCCCAAGGTGATTTTTCAAATGTTCGTTTCAAAATATTCGAAGAGACTGTGCATGTCGAACTTGCAGACATGTATACAGTCCATGGTGCATACTGATGGTGTCAAAGTGATATGGATCGCATTAACCCAGGAATGGTATGAGAATTGCTGATGACGTGAAGCTAAACATATATATACCTTTGTAATTCTTAGTGCTTCTAGCCATGCCAAAAATTATGACAGTGGGAATGAGGTAACCAACTAATTACAATTTCTAACCTCGTTGCTGAATGCAGATATTGTAGCAAAATAGTAGGTAATATAAGCACGAACATAAAACACAGCAATGACATGTTTTAGCCAGTACCTTTATTAATATATGGAAAAATGGCATGGCAAAATACACAACAAACACCATTTTCAAAAGCATTAAATAAATTACTGCAAACATTAATAGTCTTCCATTGCAAATTACCACAGCCACAAACATCATGCGTACTTCACAGCACAGAGTGAACCAGCAGGTCTAGTTAGAGTAACCGAGAGCAATGAAACACAACAGTCTCAAACTTGTAGCAGAGGAGGTGAGTCAGAGGTCACATGTCAGTCGTTGTCGGCTCACCATTTTTAAAAACTTATTTGAAATAATTTTAACTAACCATAATTGTAATGAGTGATGTCGGGTGCACCTCAGAGATGGGGTTATCACCCACCAATTTACGAACTTTATAGGTATGACTGTAGATGCCAGTATTCCTGAAGTGACAGAATACAATGCAGGATGAAAGGGAGTACCCCGAGGAAACCCATCAGCCAATGTTTACTCCACTTGTAATGATGGGAGGCCAGTGCGATCGTCAAGTTGACAACACATCTCCCTCAGTCTGTCAAGAGTTAACCGACTATAAGCGAGATGCTGAATGTTGTGTGGTGTGTGTGGGCGCAGCTGGTGGAGTTCAACAGCACCAAGGACTGGGCGGTCCTGAGGAGAGGCCTGGAGGAAGTGTTGGACCCTGAGAGTGCTGCCTACAAGCAACTGCAGTACCTCAAGTACGAGGAGACGTGGTCCATGTGGTACATCGGCATCAACGGCTACACGGAGCTGGCCACGGTGCTGGTGACCGGTGGCCGGGATGTGGAGGTCCAGGACTCGGGTAGCGGCACCATACTCCAGGGGGCAGCGTTCAGTGGCCACACGCACATGGTGGAGATGCTGCTGGACCACGGTGCCGACATGGAGGCGGTGTCGGGTGCCTACTGCAGGACCGCCATCATATACGCAGCGCAAGCGTATCGCTTGGATGTGGTGAAAATGCTGGCACAGCGGGGGGCGAACATAGACCGGGGAAACTGCGACGGCGACACAAGCCTCCACTGGGCGGCGTGGGATGGACACCTCGACATGGTACAGTACCTGGTGGAAGCCGGCGCCAGTACCACTGCCACCAACAAGCATGGCAACATTCCTCTGGGGTACGGCATGCGGCGAGGAAGGACAGCAGTGGCACAGTACTTGTCCCTGTTCCCTCACTAAAATCACAGCTGCTTTCAGCAACACACCACATATATTTGTAGTCAACTGCATATTTCTCAAAGTAACATTGATGATATTTTCTGCTCATTGAGTAAATTTTTACCACTGTATCGCTGTCAAGGATCTAACAACTGGTATCTATTCGTCGATCATTACACACTGCTGTTTTCTCAGTTATTTTCCCAATGTGTATGAAACCAAACGAAGCCAATTTCAGTGTGTATGAGACAGTCTCATCAAAATGTTTCTCTATATCATTTAATTCCATTAATTTAATTCCCTTTAATTCGCTATTAATTCTAATGTTAGTACTCCAGCCTGTTTTACATAAACATATCTACAGAAAAAACACAGTTTATTTATTTGAGTATTTTTTTGTATCCATAGCAACAGTCTGTGTGCGCTACAAATTATTTGTAAAAGTGATTCACTTAATTTAATATTAAAAATGTGTCAAAACAAATGTATGGCAAATGTCATTTTATCATTTATGAATTCAAAAATTTGCTAACAAAATCGACCTAAATTAAAAATTTTCTAGTTCTACAATAGTGTGACAAAATCAAATTAAAACTAATTTCATAATTATAAAACCTTAATGCCTCTGAGCCAGAGGAATATTATGAAAGTATTACTTTTCCCCGATAGTATTATAAGCTTGATAAGAGTTTGAATTAAGCTTGCCATGACAAACTTATAAGTTTGTAGCAAGCTTGTAATGCAAGCCAACAAGCTTGAATCAAGCTAACTAGTCTCCATACATCAAGTTTGTAGCAAGATTGATTAGTTACTGTTGCTGCAAGTTTGCCCCTGCATACTGCAAGTAAAATTCAAGCCATCTGTAAGCTTACCAATAGCATGTATGTGACAGTCGTGAGAAATTTTACTTGAATACAGCTTGAATCAGACATGACAAGTTTGTTCGGCAAAGCAAATTCAAGTCAAATGACAAGCTTGCATGCTCTCTGGACCGGCGGAGGATAATCTAGGAGCTATATAATTGAGTAATATTCCTATATAGCATCAGTTAAATCTAGCACAATGAAATGACACAAAACTTTCTATCTCAGAGCGCATCGGACGTCCGGCATAATTCTCCTGGTCCTAACATTCATTGAAACCGGGATAACTTGCTGTGGGCCACCAGTAATGCCATTTCACACAAAATAAAAACTTGGTGACTTGACAATTGGTTTTCCGTTTGCATTTTCAGCAAGTATCCCTGACTATATCAAACGAAAAATTACTAACGATATCCTCTTTATGCGCGAAGGCTTGGCTCCAGATGAATTTCGCGGGCGGTCTTTCGTTCTTGTTTTTTTTTTTTTTTCTTTTCGCATTTCCGTATCGAAATCGTCGGTCGAGCCTGCAGCGACAATTTAGGTACGAAATTATACTCACTTCGACATCCAGATACTCACAGTAGAGCACGAACATAAGCAGTTTTTCTGCAGCGAGTCCTTCCAGAGGCAAGTCCTTCAAACGATCCATACCCGTCTCGATGTCGAAGCTCACAACGGGAATGTACTTGTACATGCGAGTGTAGATGTAGGACGTGTCCAGGATCAGATGCTTAGATTTGGTGACCATGTACACACCATTTGCACAAAATATGTTTTCCACCACGAGATTGCAGACTGTGTGTTTCAGTCTGCGAAACTTGAGTTTTGCAAGTAGTTTCAGTTTGATGGAAGAATTTCGCAACTACAAGCCCTCTGATTACAGCATCGATGTACATCTCAATTTGCAACATGAAATGCACATCCGTCGACTGGATAGTAAAATAATATTTTTTCGCAGTTATTGTCTAGGAGAAACTTGTACATAATGTTTAAGTTACTCGTGAACAAAAATTCAATTTTTACCTTATGATATGACACTTACAATGAGCTTGCTGCACTCTATGTCAAAATTTCCAGCTGGAAGTTTGAATTGGTTTCCAGCGAGATTGTCTGGTCGACGATTCAATCGATATACAGTTCGTATAACTCAATAAGCATTTGACACAGGTCGTATTTCATGTTTACAGGAACCAAAAAATATATCGAGTGGGGATAGGTTAAGATTTTCTGGCGTCTCTTCATCGTTCTGTCATCGATTCCTACCATGTTTATCTGATTGTTGTAGATGAAAGATCTCAACGTAAACATTTTGTTTTGTAGATTTGAAACAGAAAACCATTTTTTTTTGTTATATATGAACCTTTAGTCAGGGCTAACTAACTAAGTTTTGCAATGACCAGAGTATTAGAAATATTTTAAAAACATCCACAACGACCTGTAAATGCTCACTTTGGGCGAATTAAAAAATATTTACACGTCTCTTGTTCACGGTTTCTTCGTATACATCGACACATGATAAAATGACATTGACAACGACTCTGAAGAAGATTTCAAGGAGGAATTAGATACCAACTTAAATAACAACACATACATTCCATTGAAGTTAAAAGATTTTCGAACAAAATTTCCAATCAAACATTACACTAGAAGATTATCTGTACACAAACATATTTCATCAACTTGCACTTTTGGAATTAGCTACAAGGATCAACAAATCTTGCTTCAACAACTGCTTCCTCAATAAGACTATTTATAGAGGGAACAGCGACTCTATATATACTTAGTTATAAACTTAAAAAAATGAATAATTTATGCTATCAAGAAAAACACGAAATTGACAACCAATATCAACATTCGCTTGCATACAAGAAACAAAATGCTGGCTGCTCCCTAATTTATAATTCTAATCAAACCAAGATGGAAAACACATGTCATTCGACAGGCATCACAAGGAACAAGGACAGCATTCGTATGTTCACGAGATTGAAATAAAACAACATATTTGTACACGAATGCAATCGCAACTCCATTCGAGGATCGGTCAAAGTTTCGATCCCAACCAACGCCCTATCTTTAAAGGAATACTTGATATCTCCATTGAGTTTCGTCGATTTAATCGACAAACAACTCCAATCTGGAGACTACATATACAACGAGTTTAAAGAGTACATCAGTGAAAAAATTTAGCCGATGTGTAATTTGTACATAAACTGGAAAATTTCGATACATTGTTTTACAGACAGACGTTTTTCATTCTCACTGCTGAAGAATACGCCGTTAGTTGAAATGTATTGTATCACTTGCTCGATATTGATGTGGGAAATATGAAAGTGGAATTTACTACTTATATAAAAACAAAAATGGTGAGATCGTGCAGCATAATTTATTTGGTCAAAAGACCAGCACATAATTTGGAATGTTCAATCAAGAGTAATCGAGTGCATAATTTACCAAATGCAATTGATTTCCAATGTGTTCACATTACCATAAATTCAGATACAACAGGGCAAATAATCACTTCTCCAAATTTACTAATTACGAATGTGATTTGCAATCATGTTTTACAAGCTCAAACAGACAAGATTGGAGAGAAGGTTACAGCCAAAATATATTAATATATTTCGATCCTCATTTGGTACGAGCATTTTACAGTGTGTTTGGCCGTTCCAATAAAATGCATAATTTGTTTTTTTCACCTGGTATGTTTTTACATTCAATTTGCTTAAGTGAGTTTAAGAACTTTAATCAAATTCGAAGAGATAGATAAGAATTTTTACTCTTTTTGTTATTCCTAAGGTACTGATAAAAAATAAATATTTTTTAAATTTATTTTGTCTATTATATATATAAAATATAATTATAAAAACATTTCATTAAATATTTTAAAAAAACATATAAAACATTTTTTTTATAAATTGCATATGGTTCAAATTTTATAAAATGTGGACCAGATCAACAGTCCCCTTATTTAAAATGTTAGTGAAAGGTTTAAAATTAAAAAAAAATTCTTCGTATTTTCGAATTCTGGCTGGAGGAGAGGG
>NQII01001562.1:267706-282486 GCA_002778355.1 Clitarchus hookeri
TGTAGCTGGAGGAGAGGCCGCCGTTGTGGCTGGAGGAGAGACCACTGTTCTGGCTAAAGGAGAGACCACTGTTCTGGCTAAAGGAGAGACCACTGTTCTGGCTAAAGGAGAGACCACTGTTGCGCTGTTATCCACATTCATGTTTATCAATATGATGAATCTCGCAGTTCTTTCTCGGTGTATTTCTTCTCCTGCAAATTAACATGAAGAACATGGCCATTCTTCTTCCTACCTCTCTAACCATTTGGGACCCACCCACCATATTGATTCACTGAACAGCCTCTAGATAGTAGGTCTGTAGGATTAAGTTTCACCAGAATGTGTCTCCAGTAACCAGTCTTTGTCAGTTCTCTCTCTTTTCTGATACGATTTCTAATGAATACCGACCACTCTTCTTGTCGTTGAATTCATGCTATGAAAGTTGTTGAATCTGTCCAGAAGTATATGGGAATATTGGTTCATACCAGGTTCCACAAACTGTTTTTGCTATGCGTGAGGTGATTGCTGCTGCTAATAATTCAAGCCAAAGTACCATGTGGTCTTTGAGTGGAGCAACTCTTGCTTTAGGTAGTAATAACTCTTGCTTGAGCTTTCCATTGTGCTCACTGCGAACAAAAATCACAGTAGCATAAGCCTTACAACTCGCATCGCAGAAGACCTGCAATGAAGTATTGTCTTGTCTATCAAATAAACTATTTGTATGTATCTCCTTCAAGCTATGAATATTCTGTAGCCATGCTTCAAAAGGTTCCCATACATCGTCCTTCAAGGTTTCGCCCCAGTCCTCCTTTTACTCCCAAAGGCATTGAACCAATAGTTTAAGACAAAGTTCTTGTTGGTGCGACGACACCTGTGTGTCAAAATTGTGTTGAGACATTGGCAGCATTGTTCTCTTGGTTAAGTTTCCTAGTAGAACATACTTCTCCCACCATTCCTTGTTTATGCTGAGTGTATCTTCTTTTTTGTTAAATTTAAGTCCTAGAATTGTAGATTAACACACGGTGGTTCCATCTCCAGTATACTCCCCTCCCACACTCGAAGTTCGGAACCGGCTTTTGTCATGGTGTTGCAAGGGTAATTGATAAAGTTGTGTATCTCTTCCACAGTAGCTAGGCTAGTCACTAAATTATCTACATAGAAGATCGTTGAATAATTTTACACATGTCATCATCTGAGCTCTTCTCACACTGACTCAAATGAAAGTCAAGTACAGCCTCTAGAAGAAAAGGACTGCTGATAATACCAAACACCACTCTTGCATGACGGGAAAATCTCAATTGATCCCCTTTCCACCAAAAAAAAACTTTAGATAGTCGCGGTCATCTGGACGAAGTCCAATTTGAAAAAAGCCTTTTTTATATCTGCAGTTTTGCAATACTTCTTTCTCTAAACTTGTATAGGATGGCAGGGATGAGTTCAATTAAATTAGGTCTTTCTCCTAGACATTCCACATCTCTTTTGGCAAATTTAATTATATCTTTATCTGGTTTCGAATGGGGTAGGATAAAATGCTATTACCCTTCTACTACAGCTTTCAGGAAAACCAAAAGAACTTTACAACACTAAATAAACTCAGTTGTTTGTGCACACTTCACCTCTTCACAGTATGTTATGGTGAAGAGTGCACCTGATCAGTCAGACCCACCCGATGCATACATGGCACCAAATGATTTAAACATTGTGATCTTCACCCACTCTGTGTTCCACCAAACATGTTTCTCCAAAACACTTATTCTCCTTCAACACCTGTCATTCCATTCATAACACAGCTGCAACAGTATTTTGCCACACCATGCATATCTCAACCACCTCTCGCACCAATACCTGTAATTTAATATAAACAGCACCACTGTTGCTATGTCCAAACTATTAAAACCACTATACAACTCGCTGACTACAACCGAATGGAAGTCAACCAGGATCCACAGTGCTATTGTGACATTTATTTAAATATTTAGACTGTTACCAAAATACAGAATGTTCGGAAATTAAACTCCGAAACTGCGGAAGGTGATTTCTTACGAAAAATAAATATATTGGACACCATACACCTAAACGGAATATTAAAGGAGATATGAGACACTGAAAATTGGGTTTTGAAAACATATTTTTTCTGAATGCCTTGTACTTCCTGCCAGCTGTAGGGATGGCGGCGATTTACCCACAGTACATCCCACACAGTTGAATGGGTCACACCTATTTGGAACGCTATGTAGCATGTAGTAATGGAGGGCAATTAGTTGATGTGCTGACGTATCACGTCCTCAAGTCGAACTGTGCGCACAGACTGAGGGCGGCCAGCATTATGCATGTGTGACTGCAACATGGGAAGCATAAGTCACCTTTTCGCTGCGGACTTTGTAGGCATTGTACAAGGAATTCGGCAAAAAAAAATTTTTAAACCCAATTTTTATAGGCTCATGTCTCCTTAAATATTCTGTTTAGGTATATGGTGTCATATATATTTTCGGCTTTATTTTTTATAAGTAATCCCGTAGCACAGTTCGGGACATTAATTTCCGAACATTCTGTATATCTCATCATAACTAACATTATGAAAGCATATATTAAAATTGACTGCATAAAAGAGGGACCTCCTTACCAAAAGATTTCAAAAGCATAAGTACAATACATTTAAATGAGAGATAATTACTTATTAAAAAAATTATAACAAAAATAGTATTGGTTGACATGAGTTTATTTAAGTAGAATTTTCTTGCAGAACAAAATATTTTCACTATAAATTTTTTAACTCCTACAAATTTAAATTAATAAAAGTTAAAAAAAAATTAAATTCTTTGAAAAATAGGTGGAACCAATTTGAAGTTACGATGAGAAGAGAAGCCAGGAAGTGTTGTTGGATATGGGGAAGAAGATAGAAAACACAACACATAAGAAAACGTATGTACTAATATCACGAGACAAGAACAGAGTGAGGTTATGTAGTAACCACAACACAACACAGACTGGGCGCCAAGCCCACACACACTAGACCTCTAAGACCTCTGGCGGTCAATGCTTGAACTAGTGCTTGTCCCGAATATTCACAACATGCTCCCTATTTGGGATAAGTCCCTGTTGGATCAGACAGTTCAGCAGCTTTTCCCTGTTGAGCGGCTTTGTAAAAGAATCAGCAACCATATCCTTCGTGGCAACGTGAATGAAACTGATTTCACCTGCGCGGATTCGCTCACGTAGGAAATGGTGGCGCACATCTATGTGTTTCGTTCGCGCCTGGTAAGCGCCACTCAGAGCGAGGTTCTGCGCTCCCTGGTTGTCAACTCGTAGCTCAGTAGGTCTCTTTGCTGATGCAGGAAACAATTCCAAAGACAAACCTCGTAACCAGAGCGCTTCTTGTACGGCAGATGACATGGCCATGTATTCAGCCTCTGTAGTACTCAATGCGACTGTTGGCTGCTTCTTTGTTGACCATGACAAAGCGGAGCCATTCTTCATGAAAACATAACCAGTCACTGAACGCCTTCCATCAACGTCGCTGCCCCAGTCTGAGTCGGAGTAGCCAATCAGGTTGGTCACCTTATCCTTCTGACCAGAAAACTCAAGCTGGAAATTAGCAGTACCCTTGAGGTATCTAAAAATTCTCTTGACGGCGCCCCAGTGCACTTTTCCTGGATTAGCGTTAAATCGGCTGACATAGCTCACTGCAAAACTTATGTCTGGGCGAGATACTTGAGATGCAAATAGGAGGCTTCCCACCGCCTCTTGATACGGTATTTTATTCATCTCCAGCCTCTCTGTCGATGTCGTCGGACACTGCTCCTCAGACAGCTGCAACCCTGGCGCCATGGGCGTTTCGGAGGGATTACAATCCTTCATGTTGAACCTTTTCAACATTTGTTCAATGTAGCGAGATTGATTGATCCAAATTTTCTTCTCATTCTGATCACGTTTGATTTCAAACCCCAGAATGTATTTGACTTTTCCCATGTCAGTCATCCTGAAAGTTGACGTCAATTTCTTCTTCAATTCTCCCCCCATTTGGCTGTCATTAGACAAAATCAAAAGATCGTCAACATAAACGGCCACAATCAGAATCTTCCCATTTTCAATTCTGTAGTAAATGCAAGAGTCGAACCTCGATTGTTGGAGGTTGGCCTCTTTCAAACATTTGTCAAGCTTAATGTTCCAGACCCTGCTAGCCTGCTTCAGGCCATATAAACTTTTCTTCAGACGGCAGACTTTATCTGCTTTGTCATATATTTCCGGAGGCAGCATATAAATTTCTTCAGCCAAGTCCCCTTGAAGAAACGCGGTGACTGCGTCCATCTGGTCAATGTCGAGGGCGAATTCAGCAGCTAGCGTCAGAAGATATCGGATGGAACTGTAACGAATGACTGGGGAGTACGTCTCCTCATAGTCAACACCTTTGATCTGGGAGCAGCCCTTTACGACTAGCCGAGCCTTGTGGGTCACCTTGTTCGCAGCATCCATTTTAGTTTTGAACACCCACTTACTTTTCAAGGGTTTTCGTCCGGGCGGTAGATTCACCAATTCCCATGTTCCATTATCCATTTGCGCCTTGTACTCTCTGTCCATGGCTTTGCGCCATTCATCTCCATCAGGACGAGAGAGAGCTTCATCGACAGTGAGTGGATCATTTGTAGTAGCGGTTGAGGCGAAATTCAGTAGATAATCCTGTAGATGAGTCGGCGGTCTTCTTTCACGGGTTCCTCCCCGCGTACTTTCTTCTTCAATAACAACGGGTCGAGTAGGAATGTAGTCAGGGTCGGTCCCAGCAGTTGACGAAGCGGCGTCAAGATCTGATTCAGCTGGATCATCAGGAAACCCGGGAAAATCTTCCGTTTGTTCCTCGAACGTCAAGGCTGTAGAGGAATCTGAAGACATTGATTCATCATTAGTTTCAGAACGGTCGTTATCTGAAAAAATATCAGTTCCACACGAATCAGGAAGAAAAAATTCATTCCTCGAAGTATCACCAGATTTGCTGAGTAGAACTGAACCTTTTTCGTTCTCAGAAAAAATGACATCTCTCGAGACAAAAACTGTGGATTTTTCCGGATCAAAAAATCTGTAGGCTTTACTTGTGGAACTATAACCAATCAAAATACACGGTTTTGATTTAGGATCCAATTTCTTGCGAGTGGCCGCCGGAATATGTGCATATGCTTTGCAACCAAACACGCGTAAATGCCTCACTGTAGGTTTTTTACCTGACCAGAGCTCTTCTGGAGTCTTTGCGACACATCTGGTGGGAGAACGGTTGAGTATATACACTGCGGTGTTAGCAGCCTCGGCCCAGAATGAGTTGGGTAGCTCTGACTCATTGAGTAGACATCTGACGCGCTCCATTATGGTTCTGTTGAGCCTTTCTGCCTTCCCATTTTGCTGTGGGGTGTGCGGGACAGTAGTCTGATGCTCAATACCTGCGGAGGATAGAAGCTGACGCATCTTCTTGCTGCAATATTCACCACCGTTATCAGTCCTCAAAATTTGAATGTTTTGGCCGGTCTGGTTTTCAACATAGGCCTTAAAGTTAACTAAGCAGTTGAAAGCTTGGTCCTTAGATTTCAGAAAATAGACGAAAATTTTATGGCTGAAATCATCTAGAAACGTAATCATGTACCGGGACCCAGAGAAAGAACCTGTGTATGGTCCTGCTATATCTGAATGTATGAGCTCTAGAATTCTAGTAGATCTAGACTCACTGTCAGGAAAAGACAACCTCTGACTTTTGCCTAGTGCACATGGTTTACACACAAAGCCTTCAGGCACCTTCAAATTAGAGTTTAATCCAAATCCATGGACCAAAGTTTTCAATTTTTCCAAACTCGATAGACCAACGTGTGCTAAACGACTGTGCCACAACATACCTGAATTTGAAACTGTGAAAAAAGTCGAGCCAGGTGCATCCAAATCCAACTTGAACAAATTGTTCTTCAAGGTCGCTGACGCCAGAACTTCATTGTTTGCATCAAGAACTCGCGCACCTTTAGAGTCGAAAACAACTGAGTTCCCGTTGTTCACAATTTGGCTGACCGAAAGCAAATTGACTCTCAACTCAGGAACGAGATAAACACCTCTTACGTTTACTGGCAGCACGTTTCCATCAACCTTAACTGGTAATGTTATGTCACCAACACTATTAGAGTTCATACTACCTTGATGGTTTGCGGTGCTGAAGCCGACCTTTGCGGGCCTGAGGTCGTTCACAAAACAGTTCTGATTTTTGGCCAAATGAACGGAACAGCCAGAGTCAAGAAACCACTCGTTTTCTTCTGGAGAACACTGCACTGACAGGGCGGTAAACATTGAACCCTCTGATTCGTTTTTATTTTGACGTTTATCACCGTTATCATCATCCGGAACCCGATCACAATCTTTTGCGATATGACCGTAAAACCCATTGCATTTGTAACAACGCGGGCCTTTGCCTTGTTGGTGTTTGTAACTGTTGTTGCATGAACTGAATGAAGGGTTTGGCTTTCGCGTGGCGAACTTACTTGGACCTCGGTTCTGTTTTGAGAACATGGCAGCGGATTTTTCACCCGAATCATGACCAAAATCAGAAATATCCTGGAGCAATTTCATCTTAATGGAATCAGACGTGATTTGAATTCCAGCACTCTCAAATCCCATGATCATTGGGCTGTATTTTTCAGGTAAACCGGCGAGCATTATCGTGCCTACCCATTCGTCACTAACCTCCATTTTGACGGCTCTCAATTTGTGCGCTGTTGAGATAATTTTATTCACATACTCCTCGACGGATGAACAATTTTCGAGGCGGGTCGTGGTCAAAATTCGTAGGAGAGACACTCTTCGTTCGAGTCCACTATCTTCAAAGGCTGACGATAGTTTATCCCACGCTTCCTTGGCTGTTGTGGCGTCTTGAACGTGGACATAGTTGATCGGATCTATAAATAAGATTATCTTCGTCCGGGCTTTGACATTTTTCTTCTTATCTGTGTCTTCCTCAGTCACAGATCCCCATAAATCTTCGTGCTCGAGATAAGTTTTGACCGCGAACTTCCAGGTATCAAAATTCTCGCGTCCCTTTAGCTTTTCGATCGGAGGGAGAGCTGAGTTGGAGCTCATTTTTTTTTTGCGACGGATTTTTTTTTTTGTCACTGAACAAACTGTTGACACTTTTACTGCGGATAGACTGGGCCCATAACCTGTTGTTGGATATGGGGAAGAAGATAGAAAACACAACACATAAGAAAACGTATGTACTAATATCACGAGACAAGAACAGAGTGAGGTTATGTAGTAACCACAACACAACACAGACTGGGCGCCAAGCCCACACACACTAGACCTCTAAGACCTCTGGCGGTCAATGCTTGAACTAGTGCTTGTCCCGAATATTCACAACAGGCAGAGACCGGGAAACAAAAAGTGCCATGACCGTTGCTTTGGAGGCTTGAAGTCAATCACGAAATAAACATAGCAGCGAACAGCATTACAAGCTGCTGTCTGCTGCTCTCCCAAACTATGCAGTTTTATCTTTTAGCCCAGCAGTGTCGGGGAACTGTGATCTACGACCGGGGAACTACGAATCGGAGAACTGCATATTCTGTAAAGATCCCAACAAAAACGAATCATGTTCGCACTAAACGAGGTCTGGAAAATTACTGGCGTATACACTACTTATCCATGGCAGATAAAGTAGAACACACTAACAAAGCATGGAACACTAAAAATTGAACAAAATTGACTGATAATTTAAACTACATAATACACTATTGTTCTACACATGCCCTTTTATTGTGGTGCTATTGAAGCACAACGGAAGGACATTTTACCATTTGTCATGCATAAGCCTGCTCGCGAAGTTTGTCTGAACTAAGCCACCATGCAGACTGATAGTAGGGTAGAGTTTGAATGATGGCGTGGGCTGTGCACAACAAGAGTGTGACATCTCATGGTTCTACGATGATCGCTGTCACCAGGACATATTAGACTGTTGGCATGTTATGGATGGTACCTTGGAATCATGCCTGTCCAAAGATGGCAACACACACAGAAAGGGACAATGTACTTGTGTTTGCACACATCAGTGGTTTCGCCAGTCACTTCAGCACTGAACATACTCTGCACACTATGGTGGAGAAATTTTGATGGCCTGGATTAAGTCAGAGTGTATGTCACCATGTATGTTAGAAGTAGTCTTACAAACACTGTACGTCGCGACAAACTGATGGCACTCAACAATAGCCTCATGTGCCCACTGAATGGTCCGAAAAGGTTTTATTAAACATTGTGAGCTCGCATCCACATACACTATAATAGGAAACGATTTATTGAGGTAGTTACGGAGAAATTTCATGTGATGGACGAAAGTGTCTGCAGGTCTAATGCACAAGCCAAAAACCAAATCCAAGTTTTCGAAACCTACTTTTCCTCTTTATTGGGGACATCCAAAAATTCAGTCCCAATTTATAGGAAGAAATTTGCAGTGTTCTAAACATGCTGAAGTGTTCGACATCATAAGACTTGCATGTATCACCTGTATACCAACCCCATAAAGCATCGCAATAAGGATCTCAAAAAACAATTGCCATTTTGTGTGGGTAACAAACACATCAGCTTGACCTAGTATCATCTACCATACCTCTTCACCCTCCACGACCAAACAAACACAGAAACTGGCAAGTCCCTTGCAGCCATCCCTATTGGCCACAATCGGAGCCTGCCCAATTACCACTGTCAGCAGGCATGTGGCATACATAACTCTTAAACAGCTAAAACCACACTCCCCAGACCCATTTAAATAGAAAGAGCACCTCCAAAAACTATAGGAATAAAATATTTTTATTGGTCTGTCTGGCCAAATTAAGACGCGATATTAGAAAAACTAAATATTGAGTTTATAAAGGCACTAGTCAGTGAAATTTTAAACCTTCATTTCTCGCAAACTATTTTCCGATTTTAATGATAGACATATCGTTGGATTCCCCTTAAAATTCTCTATAATATGACTTGCATGCAGATGGATTAAGATAGAAATTCGAAAGAAATATCGGAAAAAGCAAAAAATAAAACCAAAAAGTTAGGTTTATCTCAGAAACGGCTAACACCAGACTCACCAGACTAATTTCATTCGAAAGAGCACACATGATAACTATAGGAATATGCTATCTTTATTGACCAGTCTGGCCAAATTTAGACACCAGAACAGGAAATTTAAATAATGAGTTCCTGGAATTTCCATTTTCAGTGACCATAAAACCCTCATTTTTTCGCACACCTTTTATCCAATATTAATAATCGACATACCATTGGATTCCCCTTTAAATTCTCTAAAAGATGATTTAGTAAAGAATTCGAATTGGTGAAAAAGTTTTATGATAAATCAAAAAAATGCCTAAAATCAACCAATGGGCGCCCCTTCAAAAAAAAAAAATTTCGTATGTAAATATTTATTTAAGAAACTGCATAAATGTTTATATCAAACTGTTCAGAATTGAATTTTTGATAACCTCTTACTGTCCATATTTCGGCATTTTAATTTACTGTCCGAATAACCCTAAATAACATACCTAACTCTTAAACCGCTAAAACCACAATCCCCAGACCCATTTAAATAGAAAGAGAACCTCCGAAAACTGTAGGAATATACTATCTTTATTGGTCTGTCTGGCCAAATTAAGACCCGATATTAGAAAAACTAAATATTGAATTTAAAAAGGCACTAGTCAGTGAAATTTAAACCTTCATTTCTCGCAAACTATTTATCCGATTTTAATCATAGGCATGTCGTTGGATTTTCCGTACAATTCCCTATAATCTAACTTGCATGCAGATTGGATTAAGATAGAAATTCGAAGGAAATATCGAAAAAGCAAAAAATAAAACCAAAAAATTAGCTCTATCTCAGAAACGGCTAACACCAGACTCACCAGACTAATTCCAATCGAAAGAGCACCCCTGATACCTATAGGAATATGCTATCTTTATTGACTAGTCTGGCCAAATT
This sequence comes from Clitarchus hookeri, assembly GCA_002778355.1. Lineage (NCBI taxonomy): Eukaryota > Metazoa > Arthropoda > Insecta > Phasmatodea > Phasmatidae > Clitarchus > Clitarchus hookeri. The sequence goes on from NQII01001562.1 coordinate 277,668, forward strand.
TAGACACCAGAACAGGAAAATTAAATAATTAGTTCCTGGAATTTCCATTTTCAGTGACCATAAAACCCTCATTTTTTCGCACACCTTTTATCCAATATTAATTATCGACATACCATTGGATTCCCCTTTAAATTCTCTAAAAGATGATTTAGTAAATAATTCGAATTGGTGAAAAAGTTTTATGATAATTCAAAAAATGCCTAAAATCAACCAAGGGGTACCCCTTCAAAAAAAAAAAATTTCGTCTGTAAATATTTATTTAAGAAACTGCATAAATGTTTATATCAAACTGTTCAGAATTGAATTTTTGATAACCTCTTACTGTCCATATTTCGGCATTTTAATTTACTGTCCGAATAACCCTAAATAACATACCTAACTCTTAAACCGCTAAAACCACAATCCCCAGACCCATTTAAATAGAAAGAGAACCTCCGAAAACTGTAGGAATATACTATCTTTATTGGTCTGTCTGGCCAAATTAAGACCCGATATTAGAAAAACTAAATATTGAGTTTATAAAGGCACTCGTCAAGCTGTAAGCAAGCGATATGCGATGAGTGAAACAAGATGATATGGAAGAGATATATATCTGCTTAACCCCCTCAGTCACCAAACATTCTACCATTGCACCTGCACCCATGTATGGAGACGTGTACAGCTTTGCAGCAGTCCATCTGAAAGAATGATTATGCATGAGACTGGCCACAAAATGGAGTGGTCCACATGAGGTCTTGCAGGTACTTGGGCACACAAGCTATCTCATTTTTTTCGGTTGCCGAAGTCGTGCATAAACACACTGGGATGACAGCTGTCCATCACTGGTGTAATGTCCGGTGACGGGATACCCAGTGACCAAGTTGAGTACAACCCTCGCCGATGAAGATGTCCACAGAACCTTGGTGCCTATCCATGTTTCACCAGCAGGGTTTCACCCAGCAGATCCTTCTAGCACTTCTTCACTGTAGTGACACCTAGTGTCTTGATTCTCACAGGGGGAGCCAGAGGGAGGCAACTCCACTCGTGGCGAGGTGCTACTGCCACCGTCACTGAGAGTGTTGGGATGCTCTCTGAGGGCATCCATTGCAAAAATGGGGACAATGCACTAGAGCAACATGACAGTGTTTCCCGAGCGAGCGTCACTGGAGAGAACGCCATCAGGTAGCTAACCCCTCTTCTTCACCCCCGAACAACAATTTGTTGACATCCTCTAACATGGCTGACTAATCAAGCGATGGTTCTACCACACCACAGTTTCACTGTTCCAAGCGACTGAGTTAGCCTCACCATAGGACATGTCTTTCGTTAGAAATATCACCACATCTTGTTCCACCATGTAACATGTGGCACAGCCATCCAGTTTATTTGCTCAGCTCTGCAACAGCATCAGAAGAGGTGCAACCTGCTGTCGAGTTGCTTCTGGCCCATTCCATCCCTTGCTGCATGTAGCAGGAAATCACTGAGTCAATATGGCTTACAGATGACCTACAATTAATTATAATATATTATTTCCCAATGTGTGTTTTGTTTATCCTGAATCTTTTCTTTACAGGCGATTTACATTTAAACTAAGAACATACACATTTTATATTCCAGTTTATGTAACATGACACAACGCCCTCTCTCTTGTAAGTAGCTACAGTTGTTTGGATTAGGTTTAAACCAATTTCATTACATAAGTGTATCATTGTTTTGTTATAATATATTTTGTCTTGCTGATGGGCTGTCGTGGTCTCAGGAACGGGGAGAAGGAAGGTTAGACTTATGGTAACAGGTTTCGGAGTACTTGTAGAGTTGTTATGGGCGCCAGAGCATGAGAGACTCATCTAGGGTGGGCCATTCGCCCACACGGCTCCTCCTGAGATCATCCTGGGACGGTGTGATGTCGATTATGATGTAAAGTCCTGTTTATGCTTACCTACGAGGGTGATGGATCCCTCGCACATCATTGAATATCGCATGAGACTGTTAAGTGGCCATCTCACAAGCCAAAAACACAATAGGCTAGTTCTCATTAAGTGTGGTGAAGCAGTGGGCAGAAGAGCCAAGAAAGGTGATATGGTCGTGAAGTGACCGGCAGTGAAATAAAACCATTACTCACACTTCATTGATTTTACTTATAGTTAGATCCTCCTGAGAGGCACTTAAATTATTCTAACAGCTAAAATGCACTAGCAGTCTACACAGTTAAAAATGGCATATGGCCGATGAAATGAAATCGATGTATTAAACTCCCGGCATTATTTCAGCTAATGGGGTTGAGAGTGGTCCAGCCCCCGGACTATGAAAAATAAATAATTAAGTTCCAGATAAAAATGAAACTATTGACACACTAAAACATAGCACAAAGAAGTTGAAGTGCCTGGGGATGTGTGGTGCGCATCCACTCTCGTTAAGTGCTAAGAACCAACTGAACAAGCATGGCGGATCCTGCTAGGATCCTGGCTCGAAAGTGCGCCAATTGCATGTGAAAATACACTAGCACTTTGATTAAGGAAATAAACACATACAAATACATGCACAAGACACTGGAAGACATGATCACTCTTATACATTAATTCGCGTCAGCAAATTAAACACAACTAGAAAATGAATTGGTAATAAAAGGTGAAAGCAGCATAATTTTAGTTAGCCTCGGGGCTGTCTCTCCCAGTCCATTGCATTTTGTAGCTGGTTTGCTTACATATTACTCTCTTTAATTAATTTACATGAAAATCACTTGCACCCTTATTTTTACTCACTACAGGGTGACAACAGGTGGCACATGGTGGACGAGTCTATTCTGGCCCCAGGAGGAGTGTGAGTAGCCATGTTCGATTACCTGTTTAACAAGGCACATTTTCACTAGGGCAAACATAAATGTGGCTTGTTATAGCCTTTTTAAAGCCCGTATTTTTCTGGGTTGTTAACACACTTACAGTTCACGCACAACACACAAACGGGGATGTGAACAAGGAATGAAGGGGAGCACACAAGTGATTTTGAGAGCTCTATAACCACTGTGTCCCCCTCGCTGCATCAATTTCCCCAGCAGTATTATTACTGGGGATGTCTCTTGGCAGTACTGGGCGGACCGAATTATCACGCCCTCAAAAGATGTCTCTTGGGGGCATGAAAGCAGGACAGTCACTTGACTCCGGCAGTACCCAGGGGGTGGCGAAGGTGTGGTCAGCATTGGGAGTCGTGGAGGGGGTTGACCACTGTGTTCGAGCCGACTGTCCCCAGTAGAGGGTACGTCGTAGCTGGGCTGGTGTAGCGGGACGAATGGGCTAAGTGAGGAGTGACACCACTGGTGTCAATATGTTTTAACATTGTTTTACTTGGTGGGGTAGTTGGTGCATGCCACTTCCATGATAGCTGTCCACAGCCACCATGACAGTCAGTTCGTGTCAATCTTTGGCCAGCGGAAATGCTGCTGTCCTGCAAGAGGCCTTCTTCACCTTTGTTTCACTTGTGATCAAGTAATTCCATTTACTATTGATTTCCAGCGGAACATAGTGCCTTTATTTATCATGTTGTGTGTACCCTGGCCGACTCCCCTACAATTTTCATAGTGTACAGAAAGTTAAATTTATAATTGACGACTATTCTTTTTGCGCTGGTCATGCATTTGCAGCCACATGACTGGATGCTCAATACTTGTGTTGTCTTAATGTGAGTACACTTTCAAACTTTCCTAGCACTGTGCAACTACTCGCCAACTTTGCATTTTCCTACTGTTCCCTCTTGGCTGGCATCGCCCCAATGAGGCGTACAATACCAGTAGTGAAAACACCTGAAAATTATTAATGAAAATTGATTATGGCAGTGGAAGAAAAATTATTGTGCCGCTCTTAATTGAATGCAAACAAAGCCTTACATTACAATTTTTTTTTTAAATTAATTTATTTGAATAAAGAATTTCCTATGAACTCAATGATTCATTGTAGGACATGAACTTAATGAATATAATATACAATTTATCACTATATACTGAGCAAATGGCTCTAAGTTTTCTGGCAGTTTGATAAATACTTTAAAATACTGATAAATTACAAAAATATTTGTTGGAAATTAAATACATTTTTATCTGTGAATTCGCCTGGTCCTTAGTAAGACAAGCACACTCTTACTTTATCGATTGTTCAGTATAATACCTTCGTATGATACCAGAAAGTTGTGCTGTAGTTTTTTTTTTTTCAATTGAGCAGCTGGATCCCCTCAGTCTTGCACCCACTAGTGATGTGCATGGCTACATGTATGATAAGGAGTTCTTCTGTGGTTGCCATGGAGTGCGAATGGGATTTTTGGGTCTGGTGTCATGAGTAAATTGTCGTCGAGTGTGTCTTTGATGCTCGGAATGCTCGCTAACTTTGTGGACTTTCGAATTTCATTTTCGATATTGTTTAATTTAGTACTGTATTCTGATCGTTCACAATCAAGTTAAAATATCCCTAAGTTTATTGTATTTATGGCTACAGGGTATATTACCCAGCACCACGATATGTTTGCACCTTTAGTGAAAATCGAAGAAGAAACATGCTGATATGATGAAGTTGTGTTCCATTTGCTACATGCCTTCGCTATACACCTGCCACCATAATAGGCTGTCTACCTAGGGGATCACCAACCCCTTTCATTCTTCTCTCTCGACTCTTTACTGTTTCAGGTGTGTACTGGGGACACATAAGGGGGTATGCTCAGTTGTGCATCGCCACCTCCACCAGAGGTGTGGTACCTACCTCCCACTTCCCAAAACTATTTCAGCCTAACATAAACAATGAAAACCCTACCTACCAATCTGTTTCTTCAAGTGCTTCAACCATCATTTTTTTTTTTT
>NQII01001562.1:282600-299266 GCA_002778355.1 Clitarchus hookeri
TTTTTTTTTTTTTTTTTTTGTAATTTATATTAGAAGTTAGCATGGGAGGCAACCATGGTCCCAAACGTGGTCATGTTTGGCCAATACCAGAATAGCCACTGTGAATGTTCCCGGTAATTAGAGTATTTCCTGAATACCTAGGCATATAGGACTCTGCACTGTGATACAAGGGAGTCAGCAGTGAGGTGAAGGAGAAGGCGTATGGCACAATGGTACGGCCTACGTTAGAATATGCGGCAGCAGTATGGGACCCGTACGTGGAGGTGCAGGTGAGAGAGCTAGAGAAGGTGCAAATAAGGGCAGCAAGATTGGTGAAGGGTAGGTGGAGAAGACAGGGGCAGGATGGCGAGGACGAAGGGAACTATAGGCCATCATTGATGATGAAATAAATGGGGTGGCGTTCGTTGAAAGAGAGGAGGAAAGTTGAAAGGCTGGTCAGGATGTACAGAGTGGAGAATGGGAGAGGGAGGGTGGGGTAGGTTATGCTGCCAGCTAAGTAAGGGGGTGTTTGGAGGGAGAGGAACCAACTCTGAGAAGCTTCAGAGGGTGTGGGCAGTCTATGATTGTGAGGTCTGTGAGGTAGTGGAATGTGTTACGGGAGGAATTGGTATATGTGAGGGGAGTTGCGAAGTTCAGGAATGGCATGGAAGTGGAGTTTGGTCGGGTAGGGGAGAGGTGAGAGAGCTCACCACTGGGCGGTAGCCCAATTGCATGTTGTTAATATTAATATTAGCACTTGGGTACCATCCCTATGTAGGACTTGTGACTCTTCTGAACAGTTTTAAGCAGAAACCTTATTTCCGAGTACAGGACAATCGGTAGATGCAAAAAAAAAAACACATCTACTTTTACTGCAAAGCCACGAAGAAATAATATAACCATAGCGTGTTTAAAAAAAATTGGAATTTATGACAACTAGCAGTAATTAATAAGCCCCGCCGCACATGCCCACACTCGCACTCGTTCACGATACTGCGCCAACGTCGCATTGACATTGGTGGACACGTGTGTGTCCGCAATTGCTTTCACGAGTCGTACATCAGTCAGTGTCTCTTCTGCCATTCCGTAGACGAAAACGAAACAAGATGGACGCGATTGATTTAAGTTCAGAATCCGACAGTGATAACGAGTTTTTAAATAGATTATTGTTAATAAGGAAATCATCCGAAAAAAAAATATGGAAGAGCTCTTACATGTCCAAAAGGAAAACACATGGAGAATTCAAATTAACTTCTGAGTTTTCAGACGACAAATTTAACAATTATTTTAGAATGAATAGGGACGATTTTAAAGAAGTACATGCGATGATTGCTTCAGATTTAGAAGATCAAGGATATGGTGGTCATGAACGAATTAGTACTGAAGAAAAATTGGCCGTTTTCTTAAGGTAAGTTTATTATGTAGGTAAACAATTACAAATGAAATGGAACTATTCAAAGCACAATAATATTTTATAAATTTAATTTAAAGAGTTTGACGAGTGCGCAAACATATTTCCAGAACTGTCAAGTTGTACCAAGTTCAGTTCATTATCCCGAGTGATTATAATATTTGGTGTTCCATCTTCCTGGGGCTGTTGTTCTATAGGAGTAGACGTATAATATGTTCCTGCATCACTATGTGGCTGTTGTTCTGCAGGAGAAGGCGTATATGATGAATAATATGATCTTGCATCACTGTTCTGTGAATAGGAAGAATGTGGACGAGGCGAATATTCCACCAAGTTATTAGATTCTTCTTGGGACACCAATGAAAATATGTTTGTTTTAATATTGTGTTGAGATAGTGGCGGCAATCTTTTCGTAGTCTCATACATACTAATAAAAAAATGAAAAAGTGGATCATTTTTAACATTGCTTATGGTGAAATCATTTTTGGTATTAGTTAAGCGGTCCCGTTCTTGCTGTCTTTTAGCTGCTCTACGTTCATGGTCCTCAATCGATTTAATTAGTAAGGCATTAGTGTTCTTTTTGCGTCGTCTTTTATTTCCTTGATCAGCTGCTGTACCAGTAGATTGTGATTCAGGGGTTTCATCAGTTTCTTCAACTCCTGATTCATGAATATCCGTATCATTAACATTTTTTTCAATGTCATTTTCTATAGTATTTGAATTACTATGAGATGATTCGTCATTTAGTATGTCTTCATTAACATTGGTGTTACTTGGCCTATTTGCCATATACGGGATTACAAACGCCATATTTTCTTGAAAGCGCCATGACTTTATATTAACAGCCCCTGATCCACTTTTTGGTTTAGAAATTTTCTGTCGACGAAGCGCATCTCGGTGATTGTTTCTCAGTTTTTCCCAAGATTTCTTGGCTTCACTTCCTGCAATAAAATTAGTCATCATTAATAATCACGACTATATCAAATATAATACATGTATTTTTGTCTCTTTACAGATTTGTCGCGAGCGGTAACTCGTATCGGAGCATTGCTTATAGTTACAGAATGGGAGAAAGGACTGTCTCAAATATTATAACCAAGGTATCTTCAGCTATTTGGAGGAACATGCAACCTATTCACTTGCCGGAACCTACACTGGATATATGGAAGAAAAATGCCGTCGATTTCCAAAATATATGGCAAATGCCTAATACTGTGGGCGCTATCGATGGAAAACATGTGACAATTAAAAAACCTATAAACAGTGGCTCCTCATTCTTTAATTATAAGCAACATCATTCTATTGTGCTGTTGGCGGTAGTAGACGCAAATTATAAATTTGTATTTATTGATGTCGGTTCTAAAGGCAGATTTCCAGATGGAAATATATTTGATAATTGCATATTAAAGAGAAACATGATGAACAGACAGCTACATCTGCCCGAGCCCAAGGGTCTACCTGGAAGAGAAGACATAGTTGTGCCTTATGTTATTGTTGGTGACGCAGCATTTCCTTTAATGGAAAATCTTATGAGACCTTTCCCTCAGAGACAAGTGATAGACAATTATAGAAACAAAGTTTTTAACTACAGACTCTCAAGAGCAAGGCAAACGGTTGAATGTGCATTCGGCATATTGAGTTCCCGTTTCAGAATATTTTTACGGCCATTTGAAATGAAAGTAGAAACAGTAGACAAAATTGTTATGGCGTGTTGTGTCTTGCATAACTATTTACGCACAAAACGTATAAGTAAAAATATGAATGAGGACCTGGACCTGGAAAATGATAATTTACCAAATTTTCAACAATTACTGCCTTTGCCTCCATTGAGAGGACGCGTTTCGAAAAGAGCATTTGAAATAAGAGACCAATTTACGGATTATTTTAACTCCGTAGAAGGACGAGTGACCTGGCAAAACCACAGCGTGCAACGGGGCGCGTATTGATATCGTTCGACAATTAATACAACAAATAACAATGGAACTTTTAATCATTTTGTAAAATGCACATATGAGTATATTAAATAAATGTTAGAATTTCATATCTACCTACACAACATTTTCAGTTCATTTATAATATCAGTAAGATTTATACAAATAATACTTACCATTCTTGAGATACAGCGCATCTGCGATTCGTTTCCAAATAGAATCCTTTAATTTTGTATTCATATAATCTGGGTGTTTTACGTCGTATAAACATTTTTCGCTTCGAACAGCTTCAATGAGTTCCTCCATTTTGTAAACACTCGCGCCACTGCCACTCGAAAACAATGTCTCGGGGTCACCTAGCTGACACGCGCGTACACGCTCATGTACGTGCCTGCGTCGACACGTGAGAGCAAATGCGGAGCCGTTTTACATCACTGGAGCAAGCTCCTCAGCGCGGGGGTAGTACAGGCCCTTGTGAGGGCCTTTGTCCACCCAGGTGTATATCATTTGAAACGAGGCGATAAAGAGGAGATAACCCCCTCCCACCGCCTCACCCATAAAATACAGTGCTCATGAGCCTAGCTCGATTTAATATAAAATGCGGAGTTTGGTACTGCACCATAGGTTTTAAATACTGCCACTCGCACGCAGCTCGTGACGGCCAATGCGAGTGTGGGCATGTGCGGCGGGCTTTAGAATCACATTCTTGTTTTCACATAGTTCTGCTTAGAATGCACTGCTGATATTCGTTTACTTTTGCCATGCTAAATTAACATTGTAATGTAAGTCATAAAAAAGCCAGCATGTATGGCGGTAGCATTAGTGAGATGGCGTACGACGTCGTCAATGTGCTTATTCCTATGCTTCAGATCGTTTTATAACTTTTTTTTTTTAATATAAAATTTAGAAACTCTGAGTGTTACAGAGATTACATTTTTCTCTGGGTATTGACAGCCAAATCGAGGAAAACGTAATGTGGCCAACAGTCGACTTAAGATTACGGCTCCACTAATTTCGCATCTATATTGACGTAGTCTGTGACATGTATTTGTTTATGTTTTAGGTTTGTTTTGGTTGCACGAGGTAACTTACTGTGTGACTGGAAGTGTGTAAGATAGATAAATAGCAACTATATCTCAATATTTGGGTAGTTATAAAGAATAGTGTCTTTTCCGAAAACTGTACAATTCTGTAACATGACATTTGCAGCACATACTACCAAACGCGATAGTGGGGTAGGCTATGAAGAAGAGGGAAATTGTGGGGTAAAAAACACAAAGGTTATGTATATGACATGTCATGTAGGTTCCTTAACCTCGTTAAATGCAAGAAGACGATATATGAATACAGGGGAGATGTTTGCAGCCATCCCTGTGATTCACCTATCGTGAAGTTAGGTTTAATTTGGTTAAGTGTGCTGCATTTTACGGTAATTATTAAGTTTAGTAACTTTTCTGTAAAAAAAAAAAAATCACGCAAAATGGTATATTTCAACTCTACGAATGACGCAGAACACGAATGTACGAGGGGTATGAACGAGCGACTAATTTCGTAATATGTGCCCACCTAACCTAACAGAGCCTAACCCCACGATGGGTGAATCACTATTTTACATTTTTAAACTAACCTAGGATTGTAGGGTTTTACACTAACCTAGGATTTTTGCACTTATTTGATTGAATAAGTCTAACAGAATGAATTGCAATAAAACACGCATAACAGCACTTTTAAAACACAAACCTCTACACAGTCTACTGAATTGGTGCACATTCCCAGCATACAAATGCGACGTAAACCGAAATCGATGTGCATTTGTTTCCTGTCCCTGTGCATCATTGTTCACTGAATGAATTGGAATGTGTCATGGCGATACACGTCAACTGTTTATGTACGCCATCTGCAAACGTCTTTTTGTATGATCTATATGTATATTTTTTCTACTAGTCGTATGGTATGTAGTACAATCCTCTCGTGAATATAGACAAGCTAAACTTTGGAAACTTCAACAGAATTAAGTGATATTCTGACACGGCTTGAGGCTCCGTGGTTTATACCTGTATAATGCTTGTGCACCGCCAAAAACATACCTTGTGACTAACGTTTCGTAAAATACGTTTCGTAAAATACGTTTAATTTCCTGTTTTCTTGAATGAAACAGTGTTTCCGGAAAAGTCACTATTCTTTACAATTACTGTGTGTGTGTTGGTAGCATTTGAAGTACAGGACGGTATATGTGAGATGGCACAATAGGCAGTTGGTGGTTGTTGTTGGCAGTTGGTCATGTAGAAAGTAGAAAATATTGAGCTTTTTACTACGAACCGACCAATCAGAGAGTGCTTTTTAGTTTACCACCAACCGACCAATCAAAAAGTTTTTTTTTTGGTTTGGACATATGACTGAAAAAAATACGTGAAAAGGTTGAAATGGAGGAGGGTAAAGGTGCAAATAAAAGTATTGGTATCCATCAGCGACCAGCCGTTTTCAATACTAAAAACCCAACGTATAAAAACCTTTGAAATATATGTTTTGGTTAGGTACAATATTTTATTAAATTTTATTCTGTCGCATAACATTTTCAATTATTGCTTATCTCAGTACTGTTGATTTTAGACAATCAAAATCTCACCAAAAAAAACAATACGACTTTTTTTTTTACAGATTTACTACCTGGTGGCTCGATCGCGAAACAATTTTCACCAATGCGCCAACCGACTATTGTGCTAGTGGCTTTAGACTGCGTGCCTTCCACCATGGTTCAGTCCCTAGCCGGGCCACTCCTGGATTTTGCAAGTGGGAATTGTGCCCAACGATGCCACTGGTTGGCGGGTTTTCTCGGGGATCTCCCGTTTCCCCTGTCCTTGCATTCCAGCGCAGCTCCATTGTCACTTTGTTTCACCCCTGTCAGCTTTCAAGACGTAGTAGTTAAGAGCCGCCCAAATATCTCAACTCACTCAGCTGACTTTGTCTATAATGTGTTGTCTTATTATTCCTTAATAAAAAAAAATGCAGTACTCTTGTGCAAATTGTCTAGTAATGGACCAAACTACCAAAGTCCCATGTGTTCGAAGAACAGCCGCCGGACACTGTCAACACTCTGTGAGCTCGTGCTTGCACCGTCCTTTTAGAAACCTCAACTTGTGCACTCACGTCACAGGACAACCACAGACAGACTGCACCCTGTACTCAGTGCTGAATGTAATGTGTGAACGCTCAAGTCTAATTCATGTTACTTTTGGGGGTTGATAAAAGATAAAATCCATTAAGTAACGTAATTGCCCAGTGTTATTGTCTGTCTCATGTGAGTTGGCGAGATTCTGACAGTTCGACGGAAGTAGCGCCAATGTTCACTTTCGTTTATGTATCCTTTCGCCATCGGCTGGTGCGTCAAGTGGAGGCTGTATTTTTTATCGACACGCTGTCAGCTAATCTACTTGCCATTGTACTGTAATGCTAAACAAATTGTAAGGTATTTTAGACTGCCATCTGTCTAAAAAAATTAATAGGTTATAAAAGTAAAAATATAAAACCTTGCGAAAAAAATAAATATTTGCTAACTCTTTTTTAATTTGTCCGAGACAGTGAATTTGAGTTAACATTTGCGAGATGGCAGTTGTAGCTATTATCACACTTGGGACGTTATAGATATTCGAGTTGGAAATATGTGACCTGGAATAACGTTAGAATTGCTGAAAAACTATTCAGGCATGTCCCACTTTCTTCGTTAACACGGAAACAAGGAAATGGGTTTTCGGGAGAACAATATGGCGTATAATTTACGTAGACGACAGCACTGCGTTCTCTCCTCCCGCCACAGAATAACTTTCAAACTAAACTCGTCACTCAAAAACTATCCACTCAAATAATTTCACAATTTTACTGGCAAATCACTGATATTTTCTAACCACGATGCAATCATGCTCTTTTATTTGCTGAATATGATTTTTGGGCATGAGGATGCCATGCTGGTTGCTAGGCAACTAGCTCCCACCCCTCCAGCCGTGTAAGGTCGCAGCTGGGACTCTGCTGAGTATCACCCAGGACACCTGAAGCTTACTCGGTCCAGGCTGCGTACATACACTTATCTCCCAGCAAGAAGCCACTGTAAATGAACATCGTGCTTGGTAATACTTACAAGCCGCTCAGTGTTCAAACAATATTTGCCAACAAGTGGAGGTCAAGTACACTTCTAGCGATATAATTTTATTTGGAAGATGCTGCGTGTGTTATGCTAGTTTCATGTCCGATACAATTAAATACAAACTGTACTAAGAAAAAAACACCAAAAATGTAAAAGAAAACATTTTTGAATAACAATAATTATTGGTTGAAATGTATGAAGTAGCATTTTCTAGCAAAACCATTTGCTTTAAAAATGACTCGGATATGTGCAACTATGCCGAGCGATGGATAATCTAGATAACATTTCTGCGATCTGGGATAGAGTTGGAAACATGTCGGAACACCACAGTGCCGTAGCGGACTAGCGTCGCGTACTCCCGTGACCTTGTCAGAGGTCAGACTCAGCAGAGCACTTGTCCGCTCTGTGGTGCCGTGTGCTCTGTCAGTTGTAGCTCAAAATTGTTACTGAAAGAATTGTGATGGTAATGGTTATTTTGACTGTAGCACCGCCTTGTTCAGCTTGAATGTTTCTGTTGTAACAAGCTTATCAGAGGATTAACTTGAACATGCATTGTGCACGGCAGCAATAGCCGCTTACTGTGTGTGCTCTCTGTTTCCAGTCTAGGTAGCAGTCTGTATGTAGCAGGTCGGTGTGCACTAGGGGGTGGCCATGAATAATGACGCAGCTCCGAAGGTGATCAAGGAAGGCCATGCTGAGATTTTGGTGTCCAGCTCAAAAAATGTTTTCTACAATCGCGTTCAAGAATTCAACAGAGATTTAAGGTAACATGCATTCAAACTGTGTGTGTACTAACTAGAGGACTTGCATGTTTCTGTTTCCTTTCTCCATCCCTCCCTCTCTCTTTCTCTCTCCCTCCCCCCTCCCTCCCTCACCACTCTCCCCCTCTCCTCTCCCCCCTCTCCTGCTGCATATTTAATCAAAAGTAGGGCTTATCTGCAAATGTTGGATTAACCTCCACCCAATTTTAAAATAATCATCGGCTGCAAACGCTTCCAAACAGCTGCTACCAATTTACCACAAAGATACACCTTTTAGCGTTAACACGTGTTTTTCAATTTATTCTGCTATTTTACATAATTATGCAAGAATTAAAAATACATGCCAATACAATTTTTTGTCTGTTGTGTTATTATTATCATGGTCCGGTTGGGTCTTAATGGAATATCCTTTTATTTTATGATAAAATGGTTTACTATTTCACCATAGAGTACCTATTATACTGCGCCTTTTCATTTATGTATCCATTCGCCATCAACTGGTGTGTCAAGAATAGGCTTTGGTGCGGCGAGTCAGCGCGTCCAGGAGGTGCTGCTACGTGTGGCAATTGGTGAACTGCTTGGGTGGCGCTGCATTCGTAAACGGAGCTTGGTGGACGTGTGTAGGGTCGTTCGTAAACGCGGTACACAAAATATATGTTACTTTAAAAATTATACAGAGCTCGCGGGAAAATAAAACCATTTGTATATATATGCGTAAATACGTTATTTTAAACAACAAAACTATAATATATTTCTGGGTGTAGTTCGGGATATTGATAACAGATAGCGTGGAAGGGCGTGTTGTAACAGATGGCGTGCCTGTACCTCACAAGATGGCAGCACATGGTTGGAGAGTCGGGAAACGTGAAAAAAAGATTTGAAATTGTGTTTCACTTGAATACAGATAGTTTTATTGTTCATCTCATTTTGAACACCTATACATTACTATTTTATCACAAAGTTTCGTTTCTAAAACTAAAAACTGCTGTTTTAAGACCACGTAAAATAAAATGTATTAATTAATCTACGAACTCTTTCTTATCCGCGTATTTTCTGCTTGTCTGATGTGCGTCGGCACTGCTCTCAGAATAGCCAATGTAAAATTAATTTCTGTTCGTTCGTGCATCAGCTGATACAGGTTTTTGTAAATGGCACGTTGTTTGTTTTGAATACATTAAGTGCCACTCACTGACTGTCAGAATGTGGCCTTCTTATATGAAATGAACTATACCATTATGTAGTAATTACAACCATTACACATTATTAAAGAATTGATAGACAGTAAAAAGTAAAACGACGAAATAAAACCAAAATTCAGTATCTTAAATACAAAATGTAATGAAAAGTGAAACCATTTTTACAGACCTCTAGCAATGAAGCATGCAATATGCGTGCTTGTGTTGTCATTAGAATGCCTCCTTACTTCCAACTGACAGCTTTCTCAGTCAGTATAAATTTTAAATAAATTTATTTCTGTGCCTGTCTATTCATTTCTAAGGATCACACTTGTTCTTAAACATACAGGTACCCAGTGTGGTCAGCTGTCAGCGACTGTTAAGGGGCACATCATCTGGATGATGGCCCATGTCATTCTCCTCTTGCATTCTGCATGATGGCATCTGTAATGGCAGCGTCCTTTGTATGGTAGCAAACTCTGCGTCGCTGCCAGCGTAGTCGTCACATCATGACATTTTCCACGTGTGGAGTGAAAGCGCAATGTTCAAGTGTGTATTTGGTTGAAGAATTGTCTTACAATATTTTGGCAATAGTATTTTTGATACATTATGCTGCCACAACAGGGTTCATGTCTGGAAATGTAAGAGTATTTACCAAAGCAACAATGCGTGGGTTTTTTTGTCTGCTTTCAGTGTTGCAGTGTTAACTCTTATTGCACAGGAACATCAGAGGAAAATCTGGAACACGAAAAAGGAGTGTGTTATAGATGATAAACCATCAATTCCAGGGATCAAGAGTGAGGTATGAATCTGTATCTACTTTTGTATAGGTAACCTCCATGTATTATTGTTATATTATTTCTCTTTGTCAGCTTTCACTTTAATTAGAAAGTTAATTAGGGTAAGTAATTTGGTAATTTTGAAAATTACATACTTCTAAAACTACAGTCCTATTGTTTCGTCATCTACGGACAGTTCATGGTAGACTGAGCACTTTAGAAAGACCTGCTCAAGCTCTGCTTTGTACGAACACTGTGTATTCTCCCGCCGTATGTAATATTGACATTGCCAAGGGTCTGATCACTTTACTCACGTGCCAGTCATGCGAAACTGTGAAGTTATCAGACAAGTAAATGTTCTACCAATCTACTAATTCTTACACTTAAATGCATTAATAAAATGGAAAGCGAAAGAAACCATTTCATCTTTCCCCCACTCTTTACCTGACACTTTTAACTCAACGTTAAGATATGGAACTTCTTTCACTCCATCATTACCAGCTACACTCGGTGCACCCATGTAAAAGGAGTGATATTTTTCAAAGGTTTATTTCAAAAGTGCTCTCTTTATCGTGACCAGCCTTTAGTAGCATGTACATTGTGTTCTGTTAGTCGCAAAGATGTGCACAGGATGCAAACACAAAACTACATAAAAAAAACCCTTAAATATCAACATGAACCATTTGACTGTTATCTTCGGCTGTCGGACCTATCTCTGGTGCGCTTTACACCAAGTGTAGACGCATCGAACACACGTGGCACATGTAACACATGCATCAGTCGGCTCTGCACTTAGTGCGCGTGCGACCCATCACGGGCTTACGCCGGCCGAGGGACGAGGTCAGATGACAAATGTGTGCCACAGGCCCAACAAATCGCTGAAGCCCAGCAAGAAAATGTAAAATAAATTATTTAATAAACCTACTGATAACTAGGTATTCTTAACTTTTTCACTGCTACGTACATAAAATGAGTGACACGAGTTGCATGCAAGAGTTTACTGTTTTTTTTTTTTGTCGGAGTGGATGCTCCTCCATTTGAATATTTATTCCAGTTGAGGCAGTCCTTTTAACGAAATAACTCAACACACGTCAATAACAAGATGTTAAATATTGCAGTTCTTCCCCCCAGTTGTAACAGGGTTAACACAGTTGCAGAAAAACATTAACGTGTATTATGTGTAATGTGCTACATTGTGAATAACACAAGTGTTAACATTATGTAAAATAATAACCATAACAACATTGTTTTTAAATGTACCAGAAGGATGTGTAATCAATACCCAAAAGTAGAAATTTAGCAGGACTTCAGAAAAGTGTGAAGTAACTGTGAATGGCCTATAATATCAAATAGCTGATTCAGGTAAATTAGACTTCAATTAAGCTGTAAAAATGCATCCCCTATCTGCATTTTTGACATAAATACTACGCCGAGTATTGACTATAATGGAGACAGTAAATTAAGAAAAACCAGAATTCTGTAATTTATCTTCATATTAAAATGGTAATTTTTAAATTATTGCAATGCAATTCTGTGTGTTTTTGTTTAAGTCAGTGTTTTTACAAGACTAGCAGTACCGTATTTAGCAGAATACAGGACAGCCTTGAAAATAAGATCTCCCNAGAGTCGAAATATACCACTTTCTGGAGTTTTTTTTCTTATTTTCAGAAAAGCCCCTAAAGTAAAAAATTACCGATCTCCCCCTCCCCCCTTCCTCGTACCTCCTACACATTTTTACACTGTGGTCTACAAAAAAAAAATTCTCCACTANGATCTCCCCCTCCCCCCTTCCTCGTACCTCCTACACATTTTTACACTGTGGTCTACAAAAAAAAAATTCTCCACTAATGCATTAATAAACATTAAGAGTATTGTAGTAAACCTCAGATGCATTTTTTTTTTTAATTATAAAGCACAATCTGTTAACTATTTAAGATTTTGTCAAGCGAGTTCAATTGTAATAAAACACATTTTTGGTCAAAAAACATTGATCATCACATGTTACTATTCAAGGAAAAACATTAACCTCAAACTTTTTTGCAAGTAAAGATTGGAATAAAAAATTTGGTATATGTGAGGTAGTGTGGTATTTCCACTTGCTGGGAGCCTCCACCCTTCATAGGCAGCTGCTGGTCACTGACGGGGACAGTGATGTATGGTGTGTACGGGAAGATGGGGTTTTGGCTCCTTGCCACAAAACACAGCTATTCCTACATCAGCCTCAATTGCCGGGGACTGCCTCTCAGTATGTCCCCCTCCAGCTTTTACCGAGTGGTGGGATGTTATCTGCTTGTTCGACATCATTCAGTGCAGGGATGCCCTGTTATTCATCGTTGCCGACCATCTAGGGAGTGGCTCCACAGATCTGCTCCCTTTCGACGTCCCATTGCAGTGCAGCCCATCTTCCAGACAACGGCGTGACTAGAAGGTCACCCAAGTGTCTGGCATGCTCTTTATTCCCTCCTTGTGGATGTTGCTATGTGTATGGCACTGTAAACGTCTACGTGTCGCTGTGGTAGGATATGCATGGAGAAGAGAGAAGGAACGAAGCAGGACTTGCGGCAGTCGTCGGTGAACTGCAAGCCAGATGTCTGCGATGTCTCGTCGTTGAGAAGAAAAGTTTTTGTCTCTCTCTACAATACCAAGTAGAGACTGCTAAACAGGTTCACTAACTCCTGATTTAGGTAACGGTGTTTCAGTTTTCAAAGTTGTTGGTAATATGTATGTGTGTATGTTCCACTGTAACGTTTCCAGTGTCTTGCTGTAAAGTCTTGCTGATTGTAAAAAATAGCAAAAAAAAATATTAATGTAGTGTTTATTTGCTTGATAACCAAACCTCGTGTATATTTATGCATTTATCACATCTTATATGTAATAATTTTTTCTACACAGTAGTGTGTGTTTTATGAAATATAAATGCTTAGTATTTTGGTGTTTCTTACAACCTAACCACAAACAATAACCTGATGGGAGTGCGTAACATGTACAAAGTTATAAAGCTAGAGTTTCCAGGAACATGCTTAGTTTTATAGCATGACATTGTATGTATGCATAATGTTGGTAGTCTGCCTCCCTGGAAGATGATCAGATCCTGACAGGATTGCACATGATTATGACGNTATGTATGCATAATGTTGGTAGTCTGCCTCCCTGGAAGATGATCAGATCCTGACAGGATTGCACATGATTATGACGCGTGAGAAATGTCGGTGATGTTGATTGGGCAGTATATTATCTTGAGTGCGTTTGTCTCTTCCCATCCATGCATTACATAAGTTTTTCATCTCGGTCTCACTTCACGTCCAGCGGATGTTAAAGACGTCATTCAGCGCTGTTGAAATTGGTGCGTTTTTCTCGCAGGATGGTTTGAGAGTGCTGGAAGCATTCTCGGCAACGGGTCTGCGCAGCATCAGGTACGCCAAGGAGGTCCCCGGGCTGAAGGAGGTGGTGGCCAACGACATCTCGGACGTGGCCGTCAGGAGCATCCAAGCCAACATCGCCCACAACGAAGTGGAGCAGCTGGTGTCGACAAGCCACAAGGATGCAGCGTAGGTGTCTCTTCTCTCTGCCTTCCGTGCCTTATTGCGTGTGTCGCGACTGTAACCGAGCACTTCTCTTGCTCTGCTGCTTTCCTCAATTCTGCTCACTGCGCGTGTCTTCCACAGGAATGTCATCATTAACACTGCTGTCATCTTGATGACTGGTGTCTGTGTGTTTACCAGGCAGCACTCTGAACATTTGAGGGGCCTCTTTCGGTGTAGTGGCTGGCCAGAATACTCGCCTACCTCCAAATGGAACAGGGTTTTATTTCCGGTGGGGCCACTCGTAGATTTTCATAAGTGGGAATCATGCCAGAGAATGCTGTTGATTGGTGGGTTATCTGAGGGGTCTCCCATTTCTGGTCCCGAATAACACGGTTAATCGGGAGTTTGCTGTAGTGATGTATTTGTGACCTGGTAACTGTGGGTATGTTAAAAGTTTGTTCCTGGAAATTTTAACCTAGTTGAAAAAAATCCCCATCTGTTTATTGTACATAAGTTCTGTTGCACTCCAATATACCAAGAATGTATCACTTTTGGTAAATTGTGCACGGCTGCGAGGACAATATTCAGGCCATTAATTGTTGCATCAGTGGTGTATCACTGTATTTAGTTATTACAACTTCCCCCCTCCCGGGAAAATTAAAAAATTTTTTTTTAAAAAGCCAACTTATTTGAAGCTAATTTTTTGACGTGTCTCAGAGAATTTGGTTTAGGATGCTTTAGTTGTAAAAGGCATGTACATTTTTGTTCCTGATCGCTGTCATTTATACTATTTTTTATGTTTATGTGTAAAAGTGTGCTCTTCCAAATGTTTGGTTACTATGAAATTGAGGTTCAGGCAGCTAAGTTTAGGAAGAGGTAGAGGAATTATATGTTTATTTACATTCTCTCTTCATACTTGTGTACTAAACTGCACTAGTTCATTGTGACATAAATATGAGTATCTAGTTAAGTGTTACGCCTGTACTGCAGTGTACGGTCAATAACTAGTCGGGTGTAGGGGTACCTACTTTCGGAACCCTATTTTTTTTTAATATACACAAGCTAGAAGAACAAATAATCCAATAGAGCAAGGTAAGCTTTCCTTTAAGCTCTGACCTCCATGCTGCTTCATCTTCAACTTATTCATTAGCCACTGCCACTAAGCACATAGTCTTTCAAGTACCCTCAATATCTCTGAGGTTGAGTCACCGCGTGTGTCCCCAGCATGGTGATGTACGAGCACCGTAAAAACTCGCAGAGGTTCCATGCCGTAGACCTGGACCCGTACGGCTGCCCGTCCCCGTTCCTGGACGGCGCGGTGCAGTGCGTCAGAGACGACGGCATCCTCCTGGTCACGTGCACGGACATGGCGCTCCTGTGCGGGAACACTCCGGAGACGTGCTACTGCAAGTACGGGGCTGTCTCCCTCAAGAGCAAGGCCTGTCACGAGATGGTGAGTGGCTTCGCCGCTTGGAGAGTCAGGACTGTGGTTATTACCGGGGACAGGATTTGTAGTCTTATTTTAAGACAGGCATCATTAAAAAAATACCTGGTTTTGGTGTTACCGCTTTTATTATGGAAAACTTTAAAGTTGTAGCTTTTTACGCATATGATGCTTTATTAGAGCCAAAATTTTACCATTTTATCTTAAAGCAAACGTACATTAAGTATTGTGGATCAGTTAACAATAATATTCATTCTTGTATGTATATTTGCATAGAAAATTTTTATTATTTATTATGCAACTACATAAAAAAGAGTAAAAAATTTAATTTTATTTCTATAATCAAATATTAAAAAATGAATTTTTAGGGTTTATATTTTTCGTAACTGATGTGTTGCGGTTCCTAGACAGTGTGGATATTTTTTTATCGCAGTCTTATAAAAATGGCTTGTGTGTGTTTTTTTAGAGAAAATAAACATTCCATCATGAAAAATCAGACTAGCGCCTGCTTGGCTGCTTAATCACGTCCAGCCCAATGACAAACAGTCAACTCTCATTTGTATAACCCCTGGAATAGCAACCCTCTCGAAATAACATTTGTTTGGGGAACCATGAAAAAAATTTAGTTAGAAAGGTTCTTCCAATAAAAAGCCCTTCAAAATAATAACCCGTTTCCTGGGAACCATGCAAGGTCTTTTATTGGAGAGTTTGCTGTGGTTGGGAGTGGAGATAGCGGCTGTTCAGTAGGGGTGGGCACGGCCTCCTGGAGGGCGGGGACTTCCCTCACAGTGCAGTGCCCTTGTAGGAAGTGTTCCTGTTCCTCGGTTATCGGAGAGGGCAGGAAGTCGCTGCTCTAAGACCTCTTGGAAGGTTCTTGTTTCATGTCCCTAGGGAATGACCACTGTTGGGTTCCTGCAAGTATGGGCGGGGACATTGCCGGCAGATCCAACCACTCCACAGAAAGTGGCTACAGCAGGGAGGAGCACCATTCCCGTGTTCCGCAGCAAGTTGGGACGTTGGCGTAGGATCCGAGCAACACTTCAAGTCGGAGCCCCTTCTGACAAGCACGCGAAAGGGGAGGGGGGGAGAGAGAGAGAGAGAGAGAGAGAGAGAGGGCGTAGCACTAGGATGAATTGGGAGGCAGTAGGAGACAGGTTGTAAAGAAAGCAGACTGCGAGTGACAAACGCAGCGAGTACAGAAGGTGTCCGTTTGTTCCCATAACAATGAAACATGCATATCCAGCCTGTACCCTGATTAGGGCCTGAAGGACTGAACCTTGGTTACCAACGTAGTTGACTAAACAGTCTTGGAAGATGCTGTAGCATAGGGGGTGAAAGTAACTCCAGTGTGGCGATACCTAGATTCGAGTGCAAGGGAAGTTTATAGCTGGAGAGATGTCTAGTCACGTAGCGTGGATGGCTTCAATACGTGTTCGGGCAGAGCGACGTTCTGCAACTGGAGCTGCACGATTCAGTTGCGAACCAAGGACTGTGGTTATTTTGTAACTCGAATCACAGGGCTAG
>NQII01001562.1:299338-317923 GCA_002778355.1 Clitarchus hookeri
CGAAGTGCTGGACTGCATTCCCCTCTGCGGCCTGTAGCCGGAGGGGTGGATGTTGGTAGAAGTGTGACGCGGGTTGTTAACTGGCAGACGGCGGCAGGCAGCCCGCGAGCAATCCCTGGGCATCACAGCAAGAGGGGTGCCTGTGGTGTGTGCGGCGTAATGCTCTTCTTGGGAGGGGGCCACGGCTGTGGTGAGGCTAGAGCGGGATGATGACGTCGCCGGTGACACGTCAGTGTTGACTACCTTGTCTTTCCTTGCACACTCAAAAGGAAAGGATAGGAATACATCACATCCTTCATTAAGATACCACCTCTTTACTCTCCTCTTGACCTGGTTGGTTATTTTCCTTTTACCAGGGCCAGTTCTACCTTATATTTTCGCATACTTTACACAATTTTTATACCATATTTTAAGTTGTTAGTCCAGGGTTTGTAAATTATGTGTGGGCTTCAGAAAGATTTTTTTTGGACTGAGGTTATAACTTAAATAAAACTAAAATAATGCACCCAAAAGGATCTCAAAATAATGTAGTAATCACATAGATGCTAACAAGCACTACAACTACGTAATATATGATGCTGAGTTGGACTTACCCATTCGCACGCGCCGCGCAGTGATTAATATGTGCTGGCCGCTGCGGACTTGCAACAACGCACCTGGCTGGGCCGGCACTTATTCTCACGTCCCATTTTGTACCCTGATTGGTAAAACAATGATTGTTTATATTCTCGCATCTTTTACACTTTGGCAACACAAAATTGAAAGAACAGTAATAAAATTTGCAATAAAAAAAAACTGAAATGAAATTTAATGAAAATGGTAGAAAAAGCAAGAACTAAAAACAGAAATGTAGAATAAGTCATTCTGAAATAACATGAAAAATAAATCATTATTGGTCTTTTAGAAGAGTAAATCTGGTAATCCATCCTTGACTGGTTCACGCCGATATGGTGTGGCTGGCGTGGTCGGCAGATTGTCGCATCTAGGTAGAGGAAGGTGAAACGTAGGGTGGCTGACTTACTAATGCAGCGAGTGGCAGCTTATGAAACAGGAAGGGAGTGTGACGAGGCGTGCCTGGCCGACTACAGCAGCTGAAGTGGGGGGTGGAGAGTTGGGTGGCTCTACCTTTCTCCCTCCAGGAATCGCTAAAAATAGCTCGTTTACGCCCTTCTTGCGCCGGGTTGCTGCCTGCTGGCCGGTCATGTTCTGTGCTAGCTGCCATTCCACATCTCATCACCAGTCACCAATAAAAGCAGTAAATTACACTGAATTATTTTATTTTATAGTTTGGTGATAAAAAGTTAAAGTGTGCAAATTATGTGGTGGCGTAAAATATGCAAAACTATACAGTATTTACAAGTATTTATAGCTTGAGCTGCTAGAAGACTAGAGGTAGCGAATGGTAAGAGGTAGTGTGTCAAGCAGAAGGAAGATAGAGATAAGGCCACACAAATAGAAAGTGAATTTCATTCTTAGCATTTAGTTTAACTGCATAACAGTCTTTGACACGGTTGATGTTTCTAATGTGAACAAATTAAGCTATTTTATTACATCATAAAAAGTAGACAGAATGCACAAGTACTCATAGGGCGGTACTCGCAGATACACACACACAAACATAAGTCAGATGAACACATTTTTCACGTCGATGCGTGGTCACGCAACATTTAGCTGGCTAAACCAACTTCATCAGGCGACAAGCGGAGGCACACTGCAGTCTGGTGAGCAGTGGTTGGTATGCAGCGAACCTAGTGGTCAGGAGGCAAACTAGAGTGAGGAAGGAAATTTGAAATATTGTGGAGGGGTTATCTTATGTTCATGCCAGGTGCCTGTCTGAATTTGATTTATTGGTGGGCCAGTTCCCAGCGTTGCAGTTCTGCACTATTATTATACGGTAGGGCATTCACCACTCTGGTTGTGTAACTGGAGTCAAAGTTCTGGTTGTGAGATGCTGAAACTGGCTTCTCCTGTAAATTTGCATTTGTCCCAGCTGTGGGTTGTTTGGGGTCTGCTTTATGGCCATTCATTCTCTGTCTGAGAGTGTTGGTGTTGAGGCCATTGTACTCTTCATTGCAGTGAACGCACTGTAGCGGATAGATAAGCAATCTGTTGCACAGTTGTAGCTGCCCTGGATAGGATAAGTCTGATTGGTGAGCCTGCTGTTGAAGGTTTTATATATATAATACTAATATTAACTGTAATATTATTTGTATCAATCCTGTGTTGCAGGCCCTCAGGATAGTGTTGCAGTGCATCGAGTCGCATGCAAATCGCTACGGCCGCTACACTATACCGCTACTCTCCGTCAGTGCCGACTTCTACGTCCGTGTGTTTGTGAGGATGCGGAGTGGTGCTGCCTCGTGTAAGAAGAGTGTCAGGTAAGCACAATGAGCACCTTCCTCTATGTCAATTGTTTACATGAAAAATGAAAATAATGGAACATTAATCCATCAATCCCATTTTTATTGTTTTTTCAATAGCCATATTATATTTTTTAACAGTCCTGAGAAACTCACCTGCCTAACAGTGCTAACACAGTCTGTAGGGTCTGTTTTCTGAAAGGTTATTTGTCCACATAATTTTTTGTGTACAGTCCTAGCTCATATCTTTTTACTTAGCCGCCCGTGTCTTCATTTGGGCTGAGGTGACCGTTAATATCTGGTGGTTGCCCATGTGTATAACAATAAGCACGCACACATTGCTTATAAACATGAGAAGCTGGGCCACCCTTTGTCTGATGCCATCATCCTCTTAGTTGCCCCAGATTTCAGCATCATATAAATAGTGGCTCCATTTACACTATTTCAGATAGTAAACTCTTGATTGCAAGACCTTTCATGGTTCCCAGGAAAATAAATGTTGTTTTGAAGAGGCAGTTATTGGAAAAACCTTTTAAATTAAATTTGTTTCATGGTTCCCCAAAAGAAGGGTCTTTATTTTGGGAGGGTCACTATTCTAGTGGTGTTAGAAATGGGCATTGACTGTAAGTTGTCTCCCAAGCATGCGTCCATTCCACAACCCGAGAGAGTCTCAGATGTTACCCTGTCATGAGAGGAGCATGTTCAGTTACTCAGAAAGGTGGTAAGGGAAGGGAAGGGGACAGAATTGTGTTCACCTGTAGGTGGGAGGCAGTGGTACAGCGAGACAGAATCTGAGAAAATAAAAAAATGCAGCCAAAATTTTGAGTCATAAAAATTGTGTAGCTTTGCGTCCCATCCCCCTCTCACTCGTGTACATTTATTAATAATGGCCGGCTCTCTTCATTGTCTTTCTCCTGGCCAACTTAGCAATGGCTTCCCAAAAGAGGGAGGAATTACAATCAACTCTCATTTCTAAAACCCCTGGAATAGCGACTCCCTCTAAATAACAACCAGTTTTCTGGGAACCATGAAAAGTCTTAAAATTGAGCGTTTACTGAATTCCCTAATTTGTCGTCGTTTATTTTTCATTGCCCTGTCACCCAAAGCTGCATTGCAACCAACTGTTTAATTTGGCTTTTGCTGTAATTTTACTTCATATTTTACACTAGGGATAAGACCTAGGGGCAAGCCGGCATGTGTTATTGGTCCACACACATTATTATTTTTATTTGGTTCCAGAAACAATTGTTTACAGAGGAGATTCTCTTTTTTTAAAAAACAAAAAGTTTATCCTTTGTCATCATCATTGTGCTGTGAAGAAATTAGGTGTGCGAGAATGCTGCATTGCTTTGTGCTGATTTTGTTGTGACTATATGAATATATGAGGCTGTGAGCATTGTTAACACTTAGTTTTTATCTATTTTACGATTTTTATGTAGTGACGACCTACATGTAAAAACCAGATACCGATTATAATACAGATTTTTTGTAATTATCCAATCTGATACCTGATATTTTCTGTGTAAAAACCTTAATTTTTAAAGACTTATTGCACAGGAATACTGACAATTGACAACTATAATAAAACAATAAAATAATGCAGAATTCTATGAATTTTTACTAATTGGAAACATTGCAATAATTGTTTTGATTGGAACTGAAATCAGTCTGTAAAAAAAGGTTTTGGCCGAAGTTATTTGTGGACGATTTATTCATATTAAGATAAAATGGAGCCCTTCAGACTCAAACCTTATTTATCATGTATAAAACTACTGAATTTAATTCAATAGAAAGACGTCTTCCGAATAAAAAGACACCCCAGAAGACCTGCAGTACCAAGTTTTGCAGAGCACAGGGTGCATTTCCAGTGACTTCATGTGGGGAAATATCTGAGCCGGAGCGCTAGCCCATTGCATGTGCAAGTGGAAGAGAGTTTGAATTATTAAATACAGAATGAAGGTCGTAAAGAAAAAATTTTACTCATGGCATTTATTTGCCTCTTTCTCAGAAATCACTCTTTGAAAATTAGGTATTATTAATTGCTTGTAAAGGCAGACAACTGTCAAATAAGATGAAAGTGTTGTATGTACTATCTCCAAGTGTGCGGGGCGCCCGTATTCTAACATGACCTGCAGGCTAGACAGGCTGATATCAACAGCACATTGGTTGTCTGCTGTCACAGTGGAGGGCTACAATTGGACACCGTCCTCCAGGAGTTGTCAAACACTGCGTGGACCAATGGCTAAAAGTTATATAAACTCACTTTTTTTTAATACTAGCGTGTCCCAAAATGAATCTGCGAAATGTTCATGTCCCTATCCATTGCTGATACTCGGCTACACCTGCGCGACTTTGTTCCCTTCCTGTACGTGGCTGGCGGGCGAGGTGAGAAATGGTTGCCTAGCAACCAGCATGACATTCTCGTGCCCTCCCTCTTGTGGTCTAGTGGATGCGGGTGAAGGTAGCCTGCGTAAGTGCAATCGCAGATTCCCCTTCTCTCTTTTGTGGCAAACATTGTATTATGAGGAGACACGCCCTAAAAATCCTCTGTCACCATTTTTAACCCATTTTTATTCAGTGTTTTTTGTTCCCATTTTGTAGTACTTTAATTGCGAGAAAGACATAATACAATCAATATTTTATCGTTAGCAAACATATTTGTAATCAATTGTGATCACTAATTCTTGCATTTTTGCCGAGATTGATTAAATTTTTTATCTTTCTTGACGTAAATTCCCTACCCTCATAAAATCCATACAGTAATCACTCACCATCTGCGAGGGTTATGTTTTCAAAAACACAGCATTTGAGAGAACTGTGGCAGAAGAATACAGGATCTAATGGGAAATGGAGGGACTTAGTAACGTACCAGCACTCAGAAATCGGACTTATCAGACAAATAGTAACGACACAAACTTGTAAAGGCACTCAACTTTTCAAGTCGTTAACAGCCGTTAATTTTGCTGATTGGAGATAGTTACTTGCGGCTGGCTGGACATATACCATAAATTGGCTGTCAACGAGCCAACCTGATAGCGTCAGTAACACAACTGGTGTGTGTCTACTAGGATTGGCCGACGTAAAGTTTTACTAAATATAAGTCCATTTTCAAAAAAAAATTTCAGAAAATCACAAAATGTGTTATTGAAGTATTAATTAATTTCAATAGATACACCTTTCCTAAATCAACTGACATCCTCAACAAGAAGGTAGGATACCACATCATCGCCAAATAATGCATTATTGCTGTTAGAGGAGGAGATGGAAAGGTTGGCCATCGTCGAACGACGGGAGGGGTGACTAGTCTCTACGTGGCTATAGGAGTGGGGAAAAGCGAGCGTCTTCCTGTCACCACCCTTGGTGCAAGAAAGGTACGAAATTCATATCACGGTGCTATTTTGCCCAGGGGAGGCAGGCCCCTTAACAATGAGGTCTTGGGATCTAATGAAGGTGGAATTGAAATTAGGTGGATACAGAGCAGCGGCAAAATGCAAGCATAGAGGAAACAGGAGATCCGCAAGAAAACTCGCCAAGCAGCAGTATCGTCTGGCACAATTCCCACAAGTGTAAATCCCGGAGTGACGCAGCTAGGAGTCAAACCCAGTTCACTCCTCTAGCTATTCAGAAGTATCTAGTTAACGGTGGAACAGTGACAGCGCAGTGATAGGTGATGTGTGTGTGGTTGCAGCAAGCTGAGCCTGGTGTACCAGTGTGTGGGCTGCGACGCAGTCACCCTGCAGCCCCTGATGACGTGTCAGCAGCGAGCGGCCAACCCCCACCAGGTGCACCTCTCTCTGCCGCACGCGCCCCCTGTCCCCGAGCTCTGCCGACACTGCGGCCAGAGGCATCGTGTGAGTGCTCCTCAACATCACTATCATCATCCACTGCTGTTTCCAGACTCACACTCTCACTCTCACTCTCACTCACACCCTCACTCTCACTTTTTTTTTTTTCTTTTTTTCATGCAGCTCCACCTGAGACACATTTCCATTCCTTCCTTTCATTTGTAGGAGGGAAATAAAAAAGTTACTAACATTCTTTTGGCCTTTACATGATTTGTTTGAAGACAAATAATACAAACTTTTACACATTTTCCAACTCTAAGAATGAGCTATGCTAACGTTACAGTGAGCAGTACTCAAAAAGGCAATCTTTTATATTAGTTTATTATCCTTATATTTACTGTAGAACACTATAGTGCATTAAAAAATTAACACTACAGGGAATGTGTCGTTATAGCCCAATCTCATTATAGGGCGATTCCACTGTATTACCAATCTACAAAACAAANACAAAAGGTTTTTTTTTTTTTTTTTTTTTTTTCCTTAATAAGAAATTTTTATCAGCTGAAAAGTTTTTGGTAGCTGGTCCCCTTGATAAACATCTAGACAGAGTTTTACTGAAATATTTGTTAAGTGTTGGAGAATAATGCCTACTTTTTTGTAATGCATTGTTGTTGTATTATAAAATTTCTCCGAGTACAATGTATTCCATTAATTATGAGGTAGATATGACAGTATTGTCAGAGTGGAAATAAAGGTTCTGATATGTCGTTAAAACAAAGCCATAGACAATTGTGGCCATACAAATTGCAGTAGGAAATGCTAGTTGACTATCAGCTGAGGTGAGGAGCGTGTTGTGTGCTGTGCTCGCAGATCGGAGGCCCCATCTGGACAGCTCCACTGCACGACACCGAGTTTGTGGGCCGCCTGCTGGACGTGGTGAAGGGAGGGGAGTACGCGACACGTGCACGGATGGAGGGCGTTCTGACGGTGATACAGGAGGAGCTCCCAGACGTCCCTCTCTACTACTCCCTGGAGCGGCTCTGCGCGGTCGTGCACTGCGAGACCATGCCTATGCTCACCTTCCGGTCAGTACAGCCTGCTAGATCAACGCTACTTGTTGCACATTTTGAGTACGGGCTGAAGCAGTAAGATGTAATACTGTCAGGAAACCCTTGAAAGTGAAAAACCTTGGTTGACATTGATGGATTATCTACACAATTTTCTCAGCATGGAATTGGCTAGAACATTATCTTCTATTTCAGATGGTATATTTTTTTTTTAATGAAGTCTGTGTTCAATTGTCTCTACTGCGAAAATAACACATTTTTTTAAAATTAAATGTAAATTAATTTTATTACTCAGACATCTTCTGAATAAAATTATACCCCAGATTGTGTACTTTACCTCCCCTTGTCGTCATAAATGTTTAGATATAGTGTGGTGACAGAGAAAAAAGTTCATTTTTATAGGCTTCTTGCAGGAAAATTAAAGGATTTGTTACTGAAATATTTATTTATTTCCATTGACACACGTTGTCTGAATAAACTGATATCCTGGAAGGGCATATATTAAACCTCTTTGTCGCCAAATAATTAGAAATGGGCCAATTCTGATTCTCGGTACCACAATACCCTCGATACTGCTAATATAGAAGTATTGGTGATATCACTGGCACTGGAAAGATTTGATTCCTTGTAAATGCTGCTGTTAGCATTTCCTGTACTTAGTCAAGACGTGGATGTTATTTGCTACATTTTATTACTGTATTTACTTAATTGTAACTGCACTTTTTCCCAAAAATGTCTTTGAAAAACAAGGTGTGGATTACAATTAAGTACATAAATTTTTGGTGTGAAAAAAAATTTTTGTGCAACTTTACTGTTTATTTGAATAATATTTTTTTTTAGTTGTAACGGCCATACTATTCATAGTCCAGTAAAATTCCGTTCTGATGTACTTCACATTAACATAGCTTTCAGTCTAACATAAGATGTACTACTCCTGCCTAAATACCTTATGTCAACTATGTAAAAATATTCCACTTTAACATACAAAATGTACGTTAACTTTCAGTACAACAAAGATTATTTTATCTCGTGTCTTCCAAAATGGGATTTATTAAATGTCCGCATGTGGGCTTTACATAAAGGTATTGATTTTTTGACCATTTCTAACAAAAAATCCTGGTTTTGTTTACAAATACAACACGTAAAATTTCGTATCAATAGAGGAGCCTTTTCAGTATAGTTTTTACATATGTGTTGCAAATGATTGATTCTCGCTGTCGACTCGAAACAACATAGATTGTTGCATGTCTAGTCGACCAAGACTAACAGTGTTGACATACATCATCATCTTGAATTCTTTCGTACATAAAAACATTAATGTATAATGGGAAGCTGTATATACTAGTTTTAGTACTGCATCTCGTTACATACAGTAAACTCCTTTACAAGAATGATTGTAAAATCGCTACCCTCACGAAAATCTAAACTGATATATTTTAACTCCTAAAAAATCTAGAAATTGCATGTCGAAATATTTATTCTCCCTTGTGAAGACTGTGTTTTCACATTCCTGCATTAAATCAAAATGGGTTGTTTTGTTTGCTTAACCATATATGCAAACTTTCCTCATAGAGTGTACTTTTGTGGTTGCAGGTCGGCTCTGCTGAACGCGGGCCACCGGGTGTCATTCTCGCACGCCTCTCGCCAGTCGATCAAGACAGACGCCCCGGCAGAAGTGGTGTGGGACGTGGTGCGACACTGGGTGTGCTCGCACCCGGTGAAGCAGGAGCGGCTGGTGGGGGCAGCGGCGGCCATACTGGGCAAGGAGCCGACCACGGCAGCCAACATGGAGACGGTGCCAGAGGCTAACCCCATGTCCCGGCAGATGAAGCTGCTGAGGTTTCAGGAGAACCCCCAGAGGTACTGGGGCCCGGGCACTCGCTCCACCACCTGGTAACTATCTCTCTCCACACTCACCTGTCTCCACGTGGTTCAACTGTAGGCACACTCAGTCACGTGCACTTAGTTTTGTTTACAACAAACACCCGCATGTTGTTCACACCTCTGAGTAGGGTCTTACTTGGATGAGCTGAGGGGATCACTGGTACCANACAACAAACACCCGCATGTTGTTCACACCTCTGAGTAGGGTCTTACTTGGATGAGCTGAGGGGATCACTGGTACCAGTGCTCTACCTGAGGGACTCGCCCATAATTCTAGACAGTGTGAAGAACTGATGAGGTGAGGAGAGATGAGGGTGGGACAGTGGTAGGATAAAGATAGGGGAGGAAGTGTGAATGACCTGAGGAAACCCCCCACACCATGGTAGTGTCCACTACACTCCCTGCATGAGGATGTCCAACATGAAAGTCTGCACCAGCTGGAGCCTGGGCTTGAGTTAAGGACCCTGGCAGTAGGAGACTAGCGACAACCACTGAGCCAGCCATGGGTTACATTTTAATTGGTATTTTGACCCCCCACCTGTGGGTGCTCTTAATGTTAGTCGACGTCCGAGACTTTCCTCCTCCCCAGACGGCTGGGAAGCAGGCATCGTCCACTTGATGGGGTTATTGCTGGGAGTGGTATTGTTGGCTTCTGGTAAGTTAATTACGGCACTCTGGGCGTGAGGAGTGCTAGTGGGAGCTGGCCTGGTTTCAATCTGAGGGGGTATGTATCGTAACGTTTGCGCTCTAAGTGGTGAACCACATTGTCTGAGGCTGAGGGCCTGTTAAAAATTACTGGTTTCTTTGGTGGCATGGGAGGCAGTGGCGAAACAGCATGGGGAATGTGCCACAGTAGCTGGTAGCGTAGATTGCGTCTTCCGCGGGTCGGGCTGGCCGATACACCTCTCTGTCGAGCTACTTCTTCTCGCTTCCAGGAATGCACCCAGTCGGCACTGTGTCAGTCTCCTACCAGACTTTTAATCAGGGCTAGTCCCTGTTTGACAGTCTTATCCCGCCGAGCCCTGTGGCAAGGCTTGATAAAGTAGAGAGGAAGATAGTGGCTGTTCCATAAAGGCGGGCATGGCCTTGAAGAATGTAGGTGTAATGGGTCACTGCCCTGCAAAGACAGGGCTTCCTTATTGGCATGGAAGGGAAGGGATAGGTGCGGTGGCACATTCCTGCTCCTGCAAGAGTGCCTGAGGTTCATGTAGAACGAAACAGAAAATAGCAGGAAGCAGGTTGCGAAAGTATAGTACCTGCGAGTGATAATCCAGCCAATTCTGTTTGTGTCTGTTTATTGCCAAAACAGTAAACACACATAACCAGCATGTACCCTAACTAGGACAGAAGAGCCGACCCTAGGATGCGAACCAGGATAAACGTCTCGTCTCAAAAGACACGGAGGCGCGGGGGGTAAGGGTGACCCCACTGGTACAGCACTCTTGAGTCATGGCTTAACTTGCGTGGCAGCCGTTAAGCGCTGGTGGCTTCGGTAAGCTGTCAGGCAGCATGACGTTCTAGACTGAATCTGCGATAGCTGGTAGGCAAAAGGGATATCGGGCCCACGTCCAGGTAGAGATGTTCTGCGGGAGTTGCGAAGATCAGCTGGTTGGTGAAGTTGGTGCACGGCCAGCCAGAGTAACGTCCTGCAATTGTGCTGCGAGTCAGCCTCGAACTACGGTCTGCAGCCTCTTGTGCTCTCTCTCTCTCTCTCGCTCTCTCACTCTCACTCTCTCTCACGCTTGCTCTCTCACGCTTGCTCTCTCTCACTCTCACTGTCTCGCTTGCTCTCTCGCTTGCTTGCTCTCTCTCTCTCGCTTGCTCTCTCTCGCCGTTGTTTTCAAAATAGTTGCACCTATCGTCTCTTGTATTTCAAAGCAAATGGTTTTACCTGAAAATGTTACGCAACAAATTTTAATGAGGAATTATTATTTGCAAAGATTTTTTCTTTTGTGATTAAAGGTAGTTTTTTCCCGTAAAGTTGGTGTTTCATTGTATCTGGCGTAAAGTCAACGTGATTTTCAAATGTAATATTAATTCAACACAATGGACTGCCAAAAATTTTAGGTCGTCTTGCATTTGGTGTCAGATTACAATCAGGTATATACAGTATTATGAGATGTTATATTCTTTATTTAAACAAGTTGAGGTGAAATGTTTTTTTAATGTATTATTTACGGTAATACTAATACAGTAATACCTTTTTTTAAAAATTCCCTATTTTGATTGTGTTTACTAGCTAAACTTTATTCACAGATAATGTACAGGTCTCATATTTAAAATGAAGTCTAATAAGGTTAGAAGTTGTAATTTATTGATGTACTTGTCAGAACCCTCATCTACTGAAATCCTACATGTATGGAAATTTTTTGACAGTTCCCTGAAAAACATTAGATAGCAAGTCGACTGTTTTCAAAATTGCTGCCATACTATTATTTTACATTTATTTTGTATAACTGCCACACTGGTTGACCAATTTTGTGTGCTGACAGTATCTATTACAAGCATTATATAAGTCAGTAAATAACAATTCAGTCTGCCATTTTGCAAGATAGTTTTACATGAATTAATAAAGATGTAGTCATATCTCGGGAAACAATTGACTGATTTCTACAAAATTTGGCAAACAAGTAGTACCGCGGCACGTGATGTAAACCAGTA
This sequence comes from Clitarchus hookeri, assembly GCA_002778355.1. NCBI lineage: Eukaryota > Metazoa > Arthropoda > Insecta > Phasmatodea > Phasmatidae > Clitarchus > Clitarchus hookeri. Next base: position 311,096 of record NQII01001562.1, read on the forward strand.
TGTTTAATTGTATCAGACACTTATTTTCAAAATTGCATTCATACAGCAATTTTAACTTTGAAAGTTATATCACCAAAACTATGTAATTAATTCCAATATAACTTTGTATGCTGGGAGTACTTATCACAACCATTAAATGTGTCCACACAAAGTATCTTTTGTCCATTATTTTGTAAGATAGCATCACATGATAAATTTCAGTTTTTTTCCATATCTCTGGAAAAAGCAACAAATTTCTACAAAAGGTGGCAACAAGAGGTACTACGGCATACCATGTAAACTAATATGTTTTGAGTGGGTAGACACATTTTCAAAATGGCGACTATATAAAATTTTATCTTAATATGTTATATCTACGAAACAAATTTCAACTCAACTTTGTATGCTGCCAGTATCTATTATATACATTAAATTTGTCTAAACAGAGCCGCATTTCTTCGCCATTTTGTGAGGTAGCTCCACATGAAAACAAGTTTTTGTGTCATATCTTGGAAAACAACCAACCGATTTCTTCCAAATTTGGTGAAGACGTACTGTGGCAGGCCATATTAATATATATGTTTTAGGTGCAATTTCCTTATTTTTAAAATGGTGGTGATAAAACCATTTTACTTAGTGTGCTATATCTTTAAAAATATGTAACAGATTTTAAGTTCACTTTGTATGCTGGCAGTATCTATGACAATCATTGAACGTACTACTGTAATACACAACCTTTTTGTCTGTAATTATTAAGATCCTCGGTTGGAAAAATATTGACGTTTTAGCCACATCTCAAAGACCAATCAACCACATTCGCACCAAATTTTGCATGCAAGTAGCGCTACAGTAGAGTATGTAAACCAACATGTTTCAAATGTGTCAGGCCTTATTTCAATGGTGTTAATGTAAATTATTTAGATTAATATGATATATCTATGAAACAATTCAATAAAGTTCAACCAAATTTTGTACGCTAACAGTATTAATTAAAAGCATCGCTTATGCATTTACACGCACTCTTTTGCCGGCCTTTTTGAAAAATTGTGCCAGGTGATAAAATTGAAAATTTTGCCATATTTCCAGAACAATTCAACTAATTTCCAAAAAAAAAATTCCATAATTAGTGCTACAGAAGGCTATGTATGGTTTCATGGTTTAATTTTGGTGAGAGACTGATTTTCAAAATGTAAATATTGTGATAAGTTTGGCATATCTATTTAACAGTTTGTACAAAATCAACCAAATTTTTATCCTGACAGTGTATGTTAGAAGCATCGTATGCAGAACCTCTTTTTAAGGCCATTTTGTAAGAAAGCGCCAAATTAGGAAAGTAAGGTTTTTCGTCCATATTACGGGGACCAATCAATCGATTTTTACCAAATTCTTCTCTCAACTTGTGCTATGGTTTGCTATGTAAGCCTGTGAAAAATGAATATTCATAAGCATATAGAAATAGTGATACCATCGTAATATTAAACCTGCTATCAGTAGTAGCAACAAAGTTAGACCAAGACTTGTAACAATTGTACTTTGTTTTCCTTTGCTCAGTGTTCAAGGAGAAGAAAAAATTGAAAAGAGCAAAAAAAATCAAGGTAAACGAAAAAGAAAAAATGTGTCTCACTCCAACAGTCCAGTGCAGAAAATGAAAAACACTCGGAAAGAAGAGGAAGCTATTGAATGACAAGTATTGTGTGTGTTGTAAAAAAATGATATTATGTAAAAAAAACTGTTTCATTCATTCATTCTTTTTTTTTTTTTTTTTTTTTCTTGAAATGTGTTCTCATGTCCCTTGTTTCCCATTCCAGACGAGTTCATAATTTGTCAACAGTCACTGAGTTTAGTACTAAGGCCAGAGCTTCTAAGTATGCTGTTTCAGCTGACTGAATAACGTATGTTGAGGATGAAACTGGACGCCCCACCTAATGGGTGTTTGTGGAGTTAAATGGCATTAGTGTCTCTTCCCAGCCCCATCCCAGACCACTGGGAAAGCAGTGGTCTGGAGCCCCAGGCATCGAACCACCTTTTCAATGGCTGAGGGCCGGTTTTAAGCTATTGGCTTGTTAGGCAGCGTGGGAGGCAGTGGAGATGTCGCGCAGGACGTGCTAGAGTAGCTGGAAGTGTAAATCTTTGCTTCCGCTGGACGAGCTGGTCATTGTACCCCTCTGCCCGTCCTTCGTCCTCTAATCAGGGCTAGTCTGTGTGTGCCAGCTTTACCCTGCGACAAGGCATAAGGGGAAAGATAGCGTGGAGAGAACAACAGTGGATTTTTGGTACGGACGGGCGTGGCCTGAGAAGAGACAGTGGGCAGGTGGGTGTTGCAGGTAGGCCTCACTACTGCCACCAGCAAGTGCACGAGTGAATGGGAAGACGCCAGCAGACCCATGCACTTAACTGAAGGTGTCAATAGCAGGTAAAGGACGACTGCTCTCGTGTTACTCAGGAAGGCGGGAAGTCGCCTTAGATACAAGCATCGCAAAGAGAGTGAGCTCCCTGATGAGGGTGTCTGTTGGTCTCCTGCAAGTACGTTGGCGGGTACCCAAACGCTTACAGGAGGGTGCAATAGTCGAGTGGGCCTCCGCTCCGCAGATACGGGGCTCCCTATAGGAGGGCGACGGCACTTGCCTGCTCATGCAAGTGTGATTGTGGTGTACTGGGATGAAGCAGGAGACAGAAGGAGGTAGGTTTGGAATTAATGGTAGCTGTGAGTTAAAAATCAGCCAAAATGGTTTGTGTCTGTTTTTTGCCGAAACAGTAAACACACATAACTAGCCTGTGCCCTGACTAGGGCCTGAAAGGCGGATCCCAGGTTGCCAACCAGAGTGACGCCTAGTCTCCGACGACACGGGGTGCAAGGAGCGAGGGTAATCCCAGTGGCCGGTACTAGGACTCTGTGGTAGCATGGCTAGCTGGTAGCCGAGAAGCGCTGGAGGCCTCCGTGAACTGTTGGGCAGCGTGATGTTCTGTGACTGGCTTGAGAGTCAGCCAGTGGTAATACGAAGTACGTACGAAAAACACAATTAAGATTTTGATATGCAATAATGTGAAAACTACGCAATCTAAAATAATTTTTATGCAGAGAAAGCGTACTTGCACGTAGTATCTACAAGTTGAACTGTATTTCGTAGAAATTTAAATGTTTTCTTGTGACCGCCACCATTAACTCCTAAGTGCACTCAAGACCTGGTAGTTAAAAACCATCCAAATCTTTCGGCGATAAAAAAGTATTGTCATTGGTCACTATGGAAATTTATTTTTTTTTAAACTGTAAAATACGTACACACTTTTCCAGAGTCGTTAATATTTCAGTCATTTACGGTAACTTTCAGTAAATTAAGGATAACTTTGTACCACAAATTTTCATTTCAAATTAAAATACTTAAATTCCCATCTTGATGTTTTACTTCCTATTGTTAACAGTTTTATTTATAAATATCACAGTAAAAAGGACAAAATCGTCGGGTCTTCAGCTGAAATTTAAATTAGGCAGGCGACAAAAATGTATTTGGCTGGTACAAAATTACATTAAACCACTGTATTTATTTTGTTTAAGGGACCTGCCTAGTTGTGTTATGGGCCTCATTGTAAGCATGTTTTGTCTATGCTCTTTAAAAAAAAAAAATGTATGATATTTCGACGTAAAACATTTTTCAGGGCAAAATTGAAAGTCGATTTATTGTCAACAAATTTTTAATTTGCTTACTGTAACACAAATGTTGTCTTTAAAAAGGGTCGAAGTTAACTGAAATCGTTGTACTAAAATTACATCTTAACCTAGAATTATCTTGTAAGTAGAAAGAATGTGTTACGTTAGTTTTATAACCACAATTCAGCGTCTCCAATATGGCGTGGTTATACTTCTGAAAAAAACGTGCCCAAACGAACAAGATGGAGTGTACGAGTTCGCTGGACAACAACTGAAATTTATTTAATTTCAATTAATAACGGTGAAATCTTTACCCATGAGTGCTACGTAAAAATGTAAATATATAGTTTAGCAATATTAACTTTACAATTACGGCATTAAATTTATACATATTAATATTTAACCTACGAACTATTTCTTTTCAGCTATAACCAACATGTCCCTTCAAAATCCGTTGTTAATTCTTACGGACTTTTAACAAATTATTAAAATTTATTGAAAAAATATACTTAAAACTTAAAACAACCAATTTATATAGTGCTTCAGTGCTAAAAGCAAGACAAAACCTTTTTCCATATACCATTTTTTTATAACCAATTGAACATGTAACTCCTAGGGTGATTTTTCAAAGGTTCTTTTCAAAAGTATCGAAGATACCGTGAATGGATTATAGAAACCCTCTGTTTATGATATTTATTCTTTTGTGAAACAGTGTTTTAAACTATATCGACAATGCTGTGTCTTTTCTGAACTGATTGCTGCAGTAATACTCCTATAGTTACCACTTAAAACACAGGAAACGGAACACACGTGAAGTTGTGAGTTAATTTTCAATCACAGTCTAAATGGCCTCTTACGGCTCCCGCCTACCCGGCGCTTGAACTGCGTTTCAAAGACACGTTTCTCAACGAAACTACTAAACCTGCGTCGAAAACGCTGGTCTACGAAAACAACAACCCTAAGACGAGGGCTGTTGAGTGTTTTCAAGACATCGCGTACATTAGAAACACCATTTCAGAGTATGTACTCAACAACGGCCTTTCAAAGCGCTCTATCTCAAAATATACGCGTCATATCCATACAAAAGTACCCAATTGCACTGCATTGAATCTTCCTACAGGCTTTCAGAAATAAAATAAAGAGTGACCACTGAAAGTCCTATACAAATACGCAGTGCGACAAGAACACTGCGTGCGCCAGTTGAGAGCCTTGCGCTTAGCGGCGATGGGGCACTAAATACACGTGGCATTGTCGCTCCTGCGCTTCTCGAGCTAAAGCAGGGGCCGCGGTGGCTGAGCAGTTAGACTGCTCACCTCCAACCAAGGCAAACTGGGTTTAATCCCCGGCTGGGTCACTCCCGGATTTTTGCAAGTGGGAATCGTGCCTGCCGATATTCGGCGGGTTTTTTCGGGGATCTCTCCTTTCCCCCCGCCCTTTCATTCCGGCGTTTCTCCATACTCTCCTCGCTTCACCCTCGTCGGCTCTCAAGCCCTCGATGTTAAGAGCCGACCAAATATCTTCACTCACTCAATCACTCAGAGACGGGGATGTTACTGCGCTTGGGAGTGAAACACACTCACTGCAGTAAGCCGGAATCGAACACACGATCTCCATTGTACGAGTCTAGTATAGTTCGTAGTTATTTAAGCGCTTTCAGATAAATATTTAAAAAATATTTCAAACATTTAACTCCATATGTTTTAAAGGACACACTGATTGGCATGTTTCGTGTCTTAAGGCTACCCCACACCTGAAGTTGTTTTCAGCGTTTCAGGCCGAGAAGCGCGGGAACGATAAGGGCGACACTTGTTACGCGAATCTTCCTCCTCTTCATATTATGCGGCGCGCAAAAACACCTTTGGCCTTAGGCACGTAGCTTGTGCAGCCAGTGAATACAACAAAATCGGATAAATCTCAAAAGCTAGATAATCTTCGTAATGCGAAATATCCAAAAATCGAAAGTATATTAAACTCGCCAAATAGTCAAAACGGCACACACCAAAAATGAGGTCACAACCCCGACGTGGAGGTCCGAAAATACGAACCGTCACCGACGGCGGCCAAAGAAGAACTTCGTTACGCGAATCAAATGAGGCCATTGCCGCTACGCGCGAGACTTCACTTCAGCATCAAATAGTGGCCTTCAGTTTCCCGTGCAGCCATAAGCAAGACCCGATAATATCTAAAAACTACAAAAATTTAAGGAATCTCTAAAGTTCAGACACATTAGACCACAAAATTCGACGTCAAATGGGACAGCACAAACACACGACTATGCTGCACCTACGGCACCAAGCTCGAGAATCATAACCGTGCACGACGGCGGATACTACGCTTTTATAGACTTGCCTTTTATAGAAGTAACAGTCCGCATGTATGCTGGGCGAATGGAACATTTCAACGAGATAAGGTGATCTGACCCTACGCACAGAGAACACCGTAACCTCCTGTCCTGTTATTCGTATTTTGGAATTATGATGATTCCTTTATTTACATCTATATTCACGTCGACAAAGATGTGAATGCAATACAAAGTTACATTTGATTATGTTATACCCACGCGAATTGTTTACGCGTTTTTCGCCAATAGGCGTGATATTACATTACTGCATAAAAGGTTATAAGAGAGGTCCGTTACATGAATGTAATTATTTCTCAATACGGATTGGACTTTCGGTAGAAATGGCTTCTAGTACCATATTCTGTAAAGAATGTATTACAATATATTTCGTATTCCTCATTCGCTCACGAGAGAGCGCTACTGGTGTCCAAAGAGTCGACTCCGAATCGATGTCGATTTGTCAGAATGTAGAGTCGACTCGTCGCTACCCGCCTCTACTCTCAAATGGCGCGCAGTGTTTCCGTCGTGCTTCGTGTACCTACAGGACTGCAATCTGTGACACTAATATTTTATTAGTAAAAAGTACGTGTTGACTAGACTATTCGACTATTCACGGTAAAGCGAGCATTTTTGAAGGCAATCTTATTTCGAATAAGAGTCAACAAATATATTTTATTTCGGCCTTAGACGTTAAATTGCGAGTGCGGTGGGATATGGACACTACGTATATCGCTTACATGGCAACATACGAGACTAGTCTGACCTTTGACCTTCGCGTGTGTGTGTGTGTGTCTCTCTCTCTCTCTCTCTCTCTCTCTCTCTCTCTCTCTCTCTCTCTCTCTCTCTCTCTCTCTCTCTCTCT